>JANAVB010037219.1:11871961-11919045 GCA_029216955.1 Iris pallida
AAATATTTTACCTAATGGACATGCCAACCTATCCAATTATTTCCTTCAGCACCAAAGCACTATAAATTCTTACAAGAATCCATAGCCATATTCCTTAACCCATCAGGATCCCATCATTTTATGTTCAATAAACTGAATGAACTGCCCAGTTTTCTGGCAGTCCATTCAGTTTGTAGGACTGCCAGAAAATTGGGCAGTCCTTTGTTTCACATGTCGTGACTTAGGACTGTCCAGTTTTCTGGCAGTCCATTCAGTTTGTAGGACTGCCAGAAAATTGGACAGTCCTGGTCGACGCACAGTTTTTTCGTTCGTGCATACTTGTGTTTAATTTAAATGGATAATTTCCCACTCCGAATGTAGTTTAATTCAAATGTGCTACAGACAATTGAAATAAACAATGTAATGGATGCTTGAATTTTTCAATTTAATTTCTAGGGTTTTGGAAACAAATAGAGAAAGAATTTGGGTGCCATCGATCTTCTTGAGAAAAAAATTTGGAAGAGAAGGGGAAGAAGAAGAGAAAATTTCTAGGGTGGAAGAAATTTCTAGGAATTTTCAAATTAACTTCTTGCTTGGAGATGGAGAAATGGTGGAGGAGAAGAGGAAGAAGAAGAGAGGAGTTAGGGTTTAGGTAGAGAGAGAAAAAATTTTGCAAATGAGAGGAAAAATTTGGGTTTGGAGAAATTTTACTTTGGGACAGCCCTAGATAAAAAAAATGGGCTGTCCTGAGTAAAACCCCAAAAAAATTGGGCTAGCCCCAATCCGGGCTAGCCCCGATCAAAAAGGCAGTGCCTTTATCAATTGCCTTTTTTTTTTGACTTGTTCAAATATGAAAAACAAGCTCTGTTTCAGGTTCCTTTTCTTAACTCTGGCTTCTCATATCATAAATTCAGATGTCGAGTTTTTCTTTTTTTTCTTTTCATTTGCCATATATAGTGACAATATTATTTGCACTTATATGGAGAGGCCGATTCGAGAAGCTTACAAAAGTCACCATGGTCTTGCTGCTGATGGGCGAGCAATACCTGGACAAGTTGACAGAAAACTGCATTGCCTACTAGAAGCCCATGGTTACCTACAACAAGGCCAAACAAGCCGCCATCGAATAGTTTAAAGAGGTGTTGACGTCCAAGACCTTCCACCACGGTGCCTCCATCGTCTTTGCTCACTCATCTAATTGCTCTCTGACATGTAAGTACACAAATCTATTCAACTTAATTTATTTCTAGTCATCAACTTTAACTGAACTACCTGGTATAATAAATGTATGCATTCTGAAACAGATTGGATTATTCAAGAACAACTCAATGCATGATTCTGGGGGTGCAATATTAATAAAGAGGAGCTCTCTCGAAGGCAGTGATGGAGTCTATCATCGGCAAGAATGGTGCATCTCCTGCAGCTAAAAAAAGTTTGGCAATGCACATCTCAGCACTTTTGTAAGACAGAATTATATTGCAATAAGTTATAAGTTCATAGTAATTTGTTTGTGTTTCAAATAATGTCTGTAATAAAAAGGAAGAATGGAGCCTTCATGAATAAAGCCTTTTGTTTAATTTTGAAGCATGGTTTCGTCTTGACGAATCAGCGCCTTTGGTTTGGTATTTTTAAATTTTCTTAAATGAACTAGCTCTTGATAGAACACCATCAAGTCTTGACGAGTCAGCGCCTTTGGTTAAGTATTGTCACACTATTATGAATACTAAAATTGACATACTGTAACTGAGCGATAGACATATATACTTGAGATGAAAAAGGGCTGCACTCCCAAATTTTCATGGCGTTAACCGGATATTCGTTGCTTCTATTGTGAGTCAAATCTACATGACTACTGTAGGACCTATTGTGAGTCAAATCTACATGACTACTGTAGGATCGATTGTAGGAACGAGTTGTAAAGCGCAATACTCTAGAGGGGGATGAATAGAGTAGGCAGCGAAAATTAACTAATTAAAAAAGTTAGTAACAAGATCATAGAATATATATATCACAGATAAGTAAATGAAAAGTAGAGAGTAGAGAGCAAACGCAAACACAAAGATGTATACTGGTTTTCCTCTTGTGAGGACTAGTCCAGTCGGAAGAACTCTAGCTTCCAGTTGAATCCACTATGGAAAATCACCACAAGTTTTCATCCGAAGTTCTTACAACTTCTACAACGCGAGCTTTGATCCGAAATACTCGACCAACTTCAATTGTGAAGTGTGTACCTTCAATCAAGCCTCCGATTACAACCACTCTGAAACTTCTAGACCGTACCGCACTGGTAAATCGACTAGAGGATTGTAACTGGCTTGGAATTTGAAAATGAATAGCTCAGAATACTTTGGAAGAAGTAGTAGGCTTATAGAGAAGAGATATGAAAGTGAATGAGTGTGTTGAAATGATCGAAAACCTTCTCTATTTATAGTTTTTCCAAAGGCAGAATTCTGACAGAATTCGGGCAGAATTCGGACAGAACTCTATGAGAAAATCTCGTTGGGATCCGTAACTGCAGGAAGACCAAGTTCAAAAAGCAACGTTCACTAACTGAACTCTGGCCTAATTCTGGCCGAATTCGGGCCGAACTCTGGCCGAATTCTCCTGGAGTTCTGTTGGAGTTCTGTCAGAGTTTTTGCAAATTGGTTTTGGGCTTTTTGAAAAGTCAAACAGTTAGGAAGTAGTTTGGGCTTTTGTAAGTAGACTTGTTTTCAAAATGAAAGGGTATTTTAAAAACATTTCTTGGGTAGCCTATTTGCTAGTACGATACAGTGTACATCGTATTCCTAGACTCAATAAATATGAAAAATACATTAATAAAATAGAAAAACTAAGAGCCCTTTGATGACACATTTTTTCAAATATTTGAGCAGACTTGAAGACGCCTTTTTCACTTGACGGCGGTCGTCCAAAGATAAACAGATCTGGAAATCTGAATACCTTTCGGGGGCTTCGCCCCCGAACCCCTGACGGGGGGCGCTGCCCCCTCGATCCCTGTCCGCTAACCGGTCAGCGGAACCCCCGATGCGAGGCCCCGGATAGGTCGTTAGGCGGTTCAAAGAAATCTTCTTGTATAATGTCGTCTTTAGCCCATTACATATGTCCTGGTTTGACAAAGCTTGATCATGCTTACTGCATGTCTATAAGAATATGTTAGACGAATATGATACAAGCATAGCAATATGATATAGAATATTTAGGACAATGCTAACATTAGGACAATGCTAAGTTTAAGTAGCAACATGATAGTGATTACATGAATATTAGTGACATCATTATGTTAAACTTAATTGATTAGCCATATTCAAAAACATGATATAATCGTTGGGCTAACAACTACTACCAGAACAAAGAGTGATGGAGTTCGGGACATCATGTTTGGCAACTGAAGTTTCGGCAGCATTAGTCTGGCTGGTCAGAAAGAGATGGAAGATGAATGTAAAAAAATTCGATCTGTTTCTGGCGTTAACGAATATTCATTGCTTCTATTTTGTTTGAATGCGCTGTGCAACTTCTACCAATGCATTACAAAGATCCAAAACGAGTTTGATGCATGCATGGGAACATCCTGTTCAGTCTATCCCAATCTCGATGGGGAGCACTATACCGACGGCTTCGTCGAAGGAAACAGGTTCGTTGGTGGTCCGGCAGTGGAGGAGCAGTCAAGTAGAGAGGTTTTCGGCCACTGAGGAGTTAGGGTTAGAGACTGGGTCACGGCTCTACATGTCAGAAGGTTAAGGGTCTGCTTGACTATTGTAGGATAACGGTTATGAGGTATTTTTAATATTATGAGGGGTCCGATTTTGGATTGTTTTAAGTAAAAAAAATTAAAACTAGTTCAATTCATGCTTGATAATTCACTAATGAGCGGTTTTGAAAGTTTTTTACATCAATAAAATTAAATAGGGAAGATATTAGTAGTTATAATTATATTTTTTTGGTGAGAATATAAATAAAATAAAATAATAAAATTCTTCAAAATCTGCCGATGTATGGTGTTTATAAAGCCAACCAAAATTACATTACATCGGTTAACCAATACCTCCAAGTAGTGGTTTTTATAAACGGCCGGTTCAAAAATACTCCAGAACCGATGAACACACCGTTATCAAGGCAGATCCTAAATGGGATGATCTCTCTAAAATATATATATATATATATATATATATATATATTTTTATATATATATATATATATATATATATATATATATATATATATATATATATATATATATATATATATTGTGATGTAGCGTAGAATCCTAGTTCCTCTAGGATTCCTTTTCTTTTCCTCTTCCCTCTTGGATTCCTTTTTCTTTTCTTTACTTTTTTTATAATCCTATTTATGATAGGATTCTTATTTTGACTTTATCTTTTATTAGGATAGATTTTATCTTTATTTTATTAGGATTAGGTTGTCACAAAAGTCCTATAAATAGGCACCTTTTGTATGCAATTGGGAACAACTTTTAATCAATAAAATTCTTCTTTAAAGTTTGAGATTTATTCTCTTATTTTCTTGGTCGTGGACTCAACTGTTCCGTGGATTCGGAAGCCCCTCGCTTGAGGTTTTCAAGCAACCTTCGTGCGGACTCCTTACAAGGCCCTCCGTCGGAGTTTTTGCGGCACCGCTTCACTCTCACCAAGCAACGGTGGTCCAGTTATCGTCATCACCGATCGACTTCGCCATTGCCAAGCACGAAGGTAAGCCCGTTCTGCCATCCCGCTACATCAAGTGGTATCAGAGCCCCACAGATCGAGAATTCCAATTCGTTTAGAAACCTTTGGAAATCTTTCTTTCTCAAAACAACAATGGCGAAACATGTCACACGTGAGGAGTTTGATGCCATGTCTAATAACATTGAAGTCTTGTCAAAAAAAGTTGATGTCCTGTCTGACAAATTGGATGGAGTGCTGGGATTTCTTGGAATCAAATCCAACAAAGTCGTTGATATTACGGGAATACCGCCTACAGAGACGAGAGACGCAAATGCCCGTCCTACTACCAGTCGTACACAAAAGGGTCCGCATCGTGGCCACAATAGTGGGGCCCCTCATATGGAATACTGCGAAGACAGCGACGACGATAATTTCAGCCTGCAGGGATGTCACGACCCGCACCCTAATTAGGGGCACGAGAACGTGGGTACGTCCAGCCTACACCGCAGTGTCGACGGTAGAACGCTGTATAGGTCATCTATAACATCTAACATCTAACAACAAGATATACAAACCTGTCATCTCCGTACGGAGGTATAATATAACAACTCAACTCTATATCTCAAACACAAGTCTAGGAAAGATAGAACATGATATGGAATCAGATGAAAGGAAGAACTGAATATATATAGAGTTATCATATCACACAAAGTAGATGTCCAACACAAATAAGTACAAGACCTGAAATATAACTAAGTCATAACTAACAATCGGAACAGTCCGATACAAAATGAAAACTGTAAACACTAGACTAGACTAGGCACCCTCTACTGAGCTAGATGCTCCTCAGGCTCCTGAAGGTCACCCTCATGTGTTCCATAGAAGGTAGGACAGTCACCATCATCATCTGTAATATTTTCAACAGGCCCAGTCAAGACAGGAACGAGCACAATACATCTCACGCAGTTCATATCATGTTGGGAAATGTAAAGCATGCATAGAGTAAGATACATGGACTGTAAAAAAATATATATAAAAACGAGAGCGATTTGATAACTGGAAATATCTATATATACGATAAGTAAGAACTGTAGGTAACCTGTGATTTAGAGCATGAGATGGTTATATAAACGGGTTTAGGACATATACAAGATTTCACAAGAATTTGTACAAGATGGGATTTTGATCACATAACCATTTCCTACTCACCCTCCCCAATCAAACACAAGGATCCAGTCAAGTTACGTTACCTTATACAAGAGGTTTTTATCATGTTTGCTCACGTGATCATGAGAGTACAAGATTGCACAAGAGTATACATGAAAGCGGTGTACATGAAATACAAGATGTTCGTGAAAAGTACATGACAACTGTATCTGATGCACCCCGAGGGAGATAACATCGCATGACAAGATCCATATAGTACCAATCCGTGATAATGACGTGACAGCATCATGTAAGGTATTCTAGAGCAAGAATATAAATCCTAACAAGTATGAAAAGATCAGAGAATGTACTCGCCTGTCACCCTGTATGATTAATAATAGATGTTTGAACTGGTGTCACAGAGTCCTATTTAGAGTAAAACAGGTCACAATATATCCACAATGGTAAAAATAGAGTATACAATGCATACTACATGATTCTAGGTCAATCTGGTCAAAAGTCAACTCTTGGTCAACTCTAACAGTCAAACTAGGTCAACTTAAGTCATACTAGGTCATAAGGAGTCAACTAAGTCAAACAAGGTCAAACAAGTCAAGGTTAGTTAAATCTAAGTTAAAGTCAACTCTTGGTCAACATTCTAATCAAACTAGTCAAATACTAGTCAACATGATCAATCTGGGTCAAGTTTAGGTCAAACTTAGACCAACTAAGGTTTTGGTCAAACAAAGACTAGTCAGTCAGGTAATTAGGTTAAACAAAGACTAGTCAATAAGGTAATCAGGTCAAACATGGTCAGACTAGTTAAACTAGTCATTTTTAGGTCAATTGGGTCATGGTTTGACCAATAGTTGACTTTGGTCAACAATGGTCAACATTTTGGTCAACCTAGGTCTAGTAGTCCTAATGGTCTATCCTAAGTCATTGGCCATAGGCCATAGGCTAATAACTAAGTTCCATAGGCTAATGCCATATGGGTATCTACCTCTATACAATATATATATATATATATATATATATATATATATATATATATATATATATATATATATATATATATATATATCTTACACACACATAAATAAATATATATATATATATGTATATATATATATATATATATATATATATATATATATATATATATATATATATATTCACATATATATATATATATCTTACACACACACACACACACACATATATATATATATATATATATATATATATATATATAAATATATATATATATATATATATATATATATATATATATATATATATAACTATATAGGCCTATGGACTAAGTATACTCATATATCATATAGGTACCTATATATAGATACCATATATAATCTAATACAATATATATATATATATATATATATATATATATATATATATATATATATATATATATATATATATATATATATATATACAACATATATATACAATACAATATAGAGAGAGAGAGAGTGAAATAGAGAGAGAGCTAGATAGAGGATGAAATAGGGTGAGAGAGAGAGAGAGAGAGAGAGAGAGATGAGAAAGAGGACAGTGAGAGAGAGGGAGAGACTGAACAGGAAGGGGGGGTATGTTCCAGAATTCCTGGAACAGGAAATAGCCCCAATCCACACACACAAATATACACACACACACACCCATACTTACACATACATGTATATACACCTAAATTTCTCCTACACACATACATACATATACACTACATATATATATACTAAAAACACACTAATACCCGTATAAATCATATTAAAATTAGGTTTGAAATTCGTTTTTAAAATCTGGGAAATATCCCAATTCCTGGAAATAATGACACTGTGCACTCGATACTAGGTAAACCCATTTACACACTCAAAACCGAGCTAAGGCTCGAATCCATTGGTTGGTAACTGATGCCCCACATGTACCCCAGTGTCCTAGGTGCCTGACACGATACCAAGACACGGTTTGACGTGTCCAAACACTCAAAAACCCACTCGGGTAAACTCTGATACTCACACGCGTGCACAGCGTCGTGCACGCGTTCCACACGCTCGTGAACACACCACGAGACACGACACGTCTCGTGGTCATGCACACGTGTAGCCCACATATAGGGCTACACGATGGACACACTGACACGTGTCTACGACACTCGTGGACACGATACGAAACTCGTATCAGTCGTGAAAAACACGACTGATACTCAAGTTTCGACCACGTCGTGCACGCGGTTGCACGTCTCGTGCTCGCGACACAGGACACGACACATCTCGTGCTCGTGTCCTCGTGTACGCCACATATAGGGCTACACGCTCGTGTCACCACGAGATGCCCAAGTGTCGTATCCGCACGACACGATACACGCAAAGTTGCCCCCGCACGGGTGTGAGCTGACAGTGCGTGTCCAGTGCGAGTGAGATTTCTCACTCGACACGACACGACGCGACACCAAACTTTGGGGGCATGTTCGCAGACATTGCTCCCGTGTCCATGTCAATTTTCTCATGTCCTAGTGCCCTGTGCAGTGAGCACGAAGGGTGGGGTAGCAGGGCACGCACGCGAGCCTCGTGCAGTGGGTTCGTGTCCATTTTGGACACGGACACAGCACGAAAACGTGCTCAGTCTTCTTGGGTCGTGACCTACTAGTCTAGGGCTACACAAAATATAATTTGTTTTACATTCTAACAAAAATAATTCCTTTGTGACATTTCATCAAACAAGGGTTTCTAGCTTAGGATACGTGTCCGATACGGACACCAAACCAACTCTAATTTTCACCAAACTTGACCTACAGTTCCCTGGTACCTAGATGCATGCAAATATGAAGAGAAAACACAATATTAACATGGTTTGAGGGTATTTACCTATTTGTATGAAAACTCAAGAAACACCAAGTAGGGGGGGTGTCCTCTTCTCTTGGTGATGCCAAAGCCCCTCAAATCCTCGATAGTAGGCCCTAACTAGTACCCTCTAGTGTAGGGGAGTCTAATGCAAAAAACTAGAGGTGATTTGGATCAAAAATGGCCAAGTTGTGGAGGTTTAAAGGAATGTGATTTTTCTAGGTTAAAATTCATGTAAAATGATCATGAATTAATGTGAGAGGTTAATATAGGATGTGTGGCTGCTAGGGGGGTGTCTTGGCCGGCCATGGCAAGGGGGGGTGTCTTTGGCTTTCTTCTAGGTTAAGGCAAAGACTTCCTTGCCAAGGGTTGATATTTTGAATGTTTCAAGCAAAATATCACATGTATAATATCTAGATATTTATCCTACTTTAACCAATGCAAATATCTATCCCCTTAGCATTCTAGGTTAGTAGCTAACCTCTAGATTAGTGCTAAACTAGGTTAGGGACTAACATGACACTAATCAATAATTAAACAATAATAAAAACACATAAATACAATTAATTCTAAATAAATCCTAGAAAATTACCAAAATACCCTTTAGGCTAAAAATCACTAATTTGGTGTTCTAAGCCTATGGCTAGGCTCACATGATCATGGTTAGTCTCTAGGTTATGAAATCTCTAGGGTTTACACTCGGGTTATACTAGTAAATCACAAAGTCATAAGTCATGACTTAGAAAATGGTTTAACTTAACTAAAATCACCCAAAAATCATATTATGACTAAAATACCACTAATAAATAATAAAAATAATAAATTTTCAAAAATATCCCAATTTCAGAAAACTGGGTGCTACAAGTCTACCCTCCTTAGAAAATTTCGTCCTCGAAATTAGAATGGTCATACTCTTTCTAGGTCAAACACCCCAACAATCACAGTCTCAAACACACAGTCCGATAATCATATGCGTCTGTCCAAAATCATGATATTCGGAATCTTCGTCATGCTAGTGAGCAAGGCTACGATATTCACAGAGTCCTCGACTAAGGTACATACCTCTAGAATCATGGTATTTAAAATTTTTGCATTGTCGCATGCCTGGCTGCGAAAATCTTAAATTCCCACATCCGATAAATACGTCCAAAATCTGACTATATGTCCTCACTATGCCAGCTAACATGACTATAGAAGACTCTAGATCCCATGATCGAGACGACCTAGCCCATACGACTTATCTCAGAAGAAAATAATTCACAATGAAATATCCGAACAAAATTTATCAACTACAAGGAACAGATAGAATCGAATTTCCAAGACAGTTATAAGGAGGCAAATACGGAAATAGAATCGAAAAGGTTGGAACCTGCAATCAGCTCTCCCTCTGTCTGGGCATCATCGACTGCCATGGCGACAGCTCGCCCCGGCTGGCCTCCCTTGGCCTGCTGCTGATGCTGGACAAACCTCTGCTGCTGAGTCTGCAACGGTGGTCCCGTCTGCTGCCCTGTCGGAGCCCTAGCTCCTGCTGCTTCTTGAGCCAATCGTGCCAAGCTCTTGGGACACTCCTTCAACTGATGCTCTGCTGAACCACAAAGCAAACACAGGCCCTGCCTCTTCTTGCAGTCGTCCCATCCGTGACCTTGCTTCTTACAGAAGTTACATGTAGGGTGCTGTTGCTGCCTGGGTGCCTGCTGGTGAAGTATATGTCCCTGGCCCTGAAACGGCTGCTGAACTGGCCTCTGCTGTATGTGAGGGCGCTTGGCTGGCCCTGCACTAGAACTAGCCTCTAAGGTATCACTGTCCCTCTTCGGCTTGAGGCAGAAGTCCTTCTCTGCAATCTGTGCGTCCATCAATATCTGATCGAACGTCGTGTCACGGCATCCCGAGGTGCGGGTGCGCACTGCATGAATAAGTCCCCTACAGAACTTACGAGCCTTCTGCCCCTCATCCTGGATCATATCGGGAGCGAACCTGCTAAGGCAGAAGAACTCAGCTGCATACTCGTCCACCGACGAGTTCTCCTGCACTAGACCCACGAACTGGCCCTCCAATGCTGTAAGAGCCACGTCCGGGAAGAACTTATCCTTGAAGAGCCTCCGGAAGTTCTCCCAAGTCAGCCCTCTCACCGACGTACGAGGATCCGTGCGGTACCATGTCAGCGCAATGTCGAAGAATCGGCTGGCTGCGGCCGAAACCCAAAGCGCTCTAGGAAGCTCTGCCAGCTCCATGCTCCGCTGTACATCCTCTAGCCAGTCGTCTGCATAGAGGATGCCCTCCGTACCTGTGAAGTCCCTGGAGCTCATCTTTCTGAAGTCCAATACTGTCCCCGGCCTGGACTACTGCTGGTACGGCTGCTGGCCAGTAGGGCCCTGCACCGTACCCGGTGCCACTCTCTCTACTGCTGCTAGGGCAAGCTGATGCGAGTTCTCCATACTCTGCCTTAGCATCTCGATCTGTCGGTATGACGCCTCCGACTGGCGCTGCGACGCCTCTGCCTGGGCCCGCTGTATCTCCATCATCTGCTGAAGGAGAAGGAACATATGGTGCGTATCCGTCGGTACCGGTGATGGTGGCGGCAGTATCTCCGGAACAACGGTCGTAACCCTCTGGGGTGGAGGTGGTAGACCTCCCTGTGCAACTGCCTGGGTCTCCAGAATAGTAGAATCACTGGGGGCAGTCTCGTGAACCTCCTCCTCTGCCTGATCAGATCTCTCAGGCAAGCTACTCGATCCAGTGGCCTGCGGGTGCGTCTTCGTCATCCTGGAGATGAATTGAAACAAAGAGATCAATATGGCACATGAGTAGATCATCAAAGAAGGACAGTTAATTTAATACAAGGGGAGAAATCATGAAAATCAAAAGATCGGAAATTTCCTAGGTGTGATTGAGAAACTCCTATCATGTCCTAGGTCCTACGTCCTAATTGCAGGCTCGTAATTAGTACTATAAGTCGAGCACCATTACGAGATCGCACTAATTGCAACACAGACCTGCATGGGCCACCACAAAAACGTGTCACGACCCACACCCTAATTAGGGGCACGAGAACGTGGGTACGTCCAGCCTACGCCGCAGTGTCGGCGGTAGAACGCTGTATAGGTCATCTATAACATCTAACATCTAACAACAAGATATATAAATTACCTGTCATCTCCGTACGGAGGTATAACATAACAACTCAACTCTATATCTCAAACACAAGTCTAGGAAAGATAGAACATGATATAGAATCAGATGAAAGGAAGAACTGAATATATATAGAGTTATCACACCACACAAAGTAGATGTCCAACATAAATAAGTACAAGACCTGAAATATAACTAAGTCACAACTAACAATCGGAACAGTCCGATACAAAATGAAAACTGTAAACACTAGACTAGACTAGGCACCCTCTACTGAGCTAGATGCTCCTCAGGCTCCAGAAGGTCACCCTCATGTGTCCCATAGAAGGTAGGACAGTCACCATCATCATCTGTAATATTTTCAACAGGCCCAGTCAGGACAGGAACGAGCACAATACATCTCACGTAATTCATATCATGTTGGGAAATGTAAAGCATGCATAGAGTAAGATACATGGACTGTAAAGAAATATATATAAAAATGAGAGAGATTTGATAACTGGAAATATCTATATATACGATAAGTAAGAACTGTAGGTAACCTGTGATTTAGAGCATGAGATGGTTATATAAACGGGTTTAGGACATATACAAGATTTCACAAGATTTTACAAGAATTTGTACAAGATGGGATTTTGATCACATAACCATTTCCTACTCACCCTTCCCAATCAATACACAAGGATCCAGTCAAGTTACGTTACCTTATACAAGAGGTTTTTATCATGTTTGCTCACGTGATCATGAGAGTACAAGATTGCACAAGAGTATACATGAAAGCGGTGTACATAAAATACAAGATGTTCGTAAAAAGCACATTACAACTGTATCTGATGCACCCCGAGGGAGATAACATCGCATGACAAGATCCATATAGTACCAATCCGTGATAATGACGTGACAGCATCATGTAAGGTATTCTAGAGCAAGAATATAAATCCTAACAAGTATGAAAAGATCAGAGAATGTACTCGCCTGTCACCCTGTATGACTGATATGAATAGATGTTCGAACTGGTGTCACAGAGTCATATTTAGAGTAAAACAGGTCACAATATATCCACAATGGTAAAAATAGAGTATACAATGCATACTACATGATTCTAGGTCAATCTGGTCAAAAGTCAACTCTTGGTCAACTCTAACAGTCAAACTAGGTCAACTTAAGTCATACTAGGTCATAAGGAGTCAACTAAGTCAAACAAGGTCAAACAAGTCAAGGTTAGTTAAATCTAGGTTAAAGTCAACTCTTGGTCAACATTCTAATCAAACTAGTCAAATACTAGTCAACATGATCAATCTGGGTCAAGTCTAGGTCAAACTTAGACCAACTAAGGTTTTGGTCAAACAAAGACTAGTCAGTAAGGTAATTAGGTTAAACAAAGACTAGTCAATAAGGTAATCAGGTCAAACATGGTCAGATTAGTTAAACTAGTCATTTTTAGGTCAATTGGGTCATGGTTTGACCAATACTTGACTTTGGTCAACAATGGTCAACATTTTGGTCAACCTAGGTCTAGTAGTCCTAATGGTCTATCCTAACTCATTGGCCATAGGCCATAGGCTAATAACTAAGTTCCATAGGCTAATGCCATATGGGTATCTACCTCTATACAATATATATATATATTCACATATATATATATATATATATATATATATATATATATATATATATATATATATATATATATATATATATATATATAGGGTAAAGTGCAAAAAACCCCTCGTTAAATATGTTACTTTTGTACTAAAAGACCTTTTAGAATTTTTTGTCAGTTTACCCCTCCTTAGATTATATATCCGCTCGATTAGGCCCCTCCAGCCAAATTTTAAAAAATTTATACCAAAAATACCCCTCCCCACCCTCTGGCGGCGCCGGCGCCGGCCAGTCCCCCCTCCCAACGCCGGCGATCCCCCCACCCCCCTACCGACCCCCCCCCGACCCCCTCCCCCTCGTCGCCGGCGATCCCCCAGCCCCCCCCGACCCCCCTCCCATCGCCGGCGATCCCCCCGCCCCCCCCCCCGACCCCCTCGCCCCCCCCCGCCGCCGGCGATCCCCCAGCCCCCCCGACCCCCCCTCCCATCGCCGTCGATCCCCCAGCCGTCCCGACCCCCTCTTCCTCCTTCGCCGGCCCCGACCCCCCCGCTCCCTCGTCGGCCCCGACCCCCGACTCCCTCGCCGGCGAGCGACCCCCCACCCCCGCCCCCCCTCCACCCGCCCGACCCCCCCCCCTCCGCCTCCGTCGCCGCCGGCGAACACAGCCGAAGAAGGAGGGGGGGAGGAAGGGGTAAATTGTCACTTGGGGGCAAAATGAGCATATTTCAAACTTTTGGGAATTTTAAGAGCATGGGGTCTTTTAGTGCAAAAGTAACATATTTAACGATATATATATATATATATATATATATATATATATATATATATATATATATATATATATATATATATATATATATATATAAAATATATATATATATATATATATATATATATATATATATACACAACATATATATACAATACAATATATAGAGAGAGAGAGAGTGAAATAGAGAGAGAGAGCTAGATAGAGGATGAAATAGGGTGAGAGAGAGAGAGAGAGAGAGAGAGATGAGAAAGAGGACAGTGAGAGAGAGGGAGAGACTGAGCAGGAAGGGGGGGTATGTTCCAGAATTCCTGGAACAGGAAATAGCCCCAACCCACACACACAAATATACACACACACCCATACTTACACATACATGTATATACACCTAAATTTCTCCTACACACACATACATATACACTACGTATATATATACTAAAAATACACTAATACCCGTATAAATCATATTAAAATTAGGTTTGAAATTCGTTTTTAAAATCTGGGAAATATCCCAATTCCTGGAAATAATGACACTGTGCACTCGATACTAGGTAAACCCATTTACACACTCAAAACCGAGCTAAGGCTCGAATCCATTGGTTGGTAACTGATGCCCCACATGTACCCTAGTGTCCTAGGTGCCTGACACGACACCAAGACACGGTTTGACGTGTCCAAACACTCAAAAAACCCACTCGGGTAAACTCTGATACTCACACGCGTGCATAGCGTCGTACACACGTTCCACACGCTCGTGAACACACCATGAGACACGACACGTCTCGTGGTCATGCACACGTGTAGCCCACATATAGGGCTACACGATGGACACACTGACACGTGTCCACGACACTCGTGGACACGATACGAAACCCGTATCAGTCGTGAAAAACACGACTGATACTCACGTTTCGACCGCGTCGTGCACGCGGTTGCACGTCTCGTGCTCGCGACACAGGATACGACACATCTTGTGCTCGTGTTCTCGTGTACGCCACATATAGGGCTATATGCTCGTGTTACCACGAGACACCCAAGTGTCGTGTCCGCGCGACACGATACGCGCAAAGTTGCCCCCGCACGCGTGTGCGCTGACAGCGCGTGTCCAGTGCGAGTGAGATTTCTCACTCGACACGGCACGATGCGACACCAAACTTTGGGGGCATGTTCGCAGACATTGCCTCCGTGTCCATGTCAATTTTCTCGTGTCCTAGTGCCCTGTGCAGTGAGCACGAAGGGTGGGGTAGCAGGGCACGCACGCGAGCCTCGTGCAGTGGGTTCGTGTCCATTTTGGACACGGACACAGCACGAAAACGTGCTCAGTCTACTTGGATTGTGACCTACTAGTCTAGGGCTACACAAAATATAATTTATTTTACATTTTAACAAAAATAATTCCTTTGTGGCATTTCATCAAACAAGGGTTTCTAGCATAGGATACGTGTCCGATACGGACACCAAACCAACTCTAATTTTCACCAAACTTGACCTACAGTTCCCTGGTACCTAGATGCATGCAAATATGAAGAGAAAACACAATATTAACATGGTTTGAGGGTATTTACCTATTTGTGTGAAAACTCAAGAAACACCAAGTAGGGGGGTGTCCTCTTCTCTTGGTGATGCCCAAAGCCCCTCAAATCCTCGATAGCAGGCCCTAACTAGTACCCTCTAGTGTAGGGGAGTCCAATGCAAGAAACTAGAGGTGATTTGGATCAAAAATGGCCAAGTTGTGGAGGTTTGAAGGAATGTGATTTTTCTAGGTTAAAATTCATGTAAAATGATCATGAATTAATGTGAGGGGTTAATATAGGATGTGTGGCTGCTAGGGGGTGTCTTGGCCGGCCATGGCAAGGGGGGGTGTCTTTGTCTTTCTTCTTGGTTAAGGCAAAGACTTCCTTGCCAAGGGTTGATATTTTGAATGTTTCAAGCAAAATATCACATGTATAATATCTAGATATTTATCCTACTTTAACCAATGCAAATATCTATCCCCTTAGCATTCTAGGTTAGTAGCTAACCTCTAGATTAGTGCTAAACTAGGTTAGGGACTAACATGACACTAATCAATAATTAAACAATAATAAAAACACATAAATACAATTAATTCTAAATAAATCCTAGAAAATTACCAAAATACCCTTTAGGCTAAAAATCACTAATTTGGTGTTCTAAGCCTATGGCTAGGCTCACATGATCATGGTTAGTCTCTAGGTTATGAAATCTCTAGGGTTTACACTCGGGTTATACTAGTAAATCACAAAGTCATAAGTCATGACTTAGAAAATGGTTTAACTTAACTAAAATCACCCAAAAATCATATTATGACTAAAATACCACTAATAAATAATAAAAATAATAAATTTTCAAAAATATCCCAATTTCAGAAAACTGGGTGCTACAAGGGATCCCATCGTCAGGGCCCCCAAACCATCTATGTAAACCAACAACGACGGAGCCATGCATACCAACGACGGGGGCAAGGTGAATACGAAGGAGGAGGTGATTTCAAAATGAAGATGGATCTTCCCTCTTTCAACGGTCGACTACACATTGAAGACTTTCTTGACTGGCTCACAGAAGTAGAACGCTTCTTCGAATACATGAACATCCTTGAAGAGCGACAGGTTTACCTTGTAGCCTATAGGCTCAAAGGAGGTGCCTCTGCTTGGTGGGAACAACTTGAGCACATCCGTGCGAGAGTCGTTAAAGCTCCTGTACGGAGTTGGCCAAAGATGCGACGACTGCTACGACAAAGATTTCTACCTCCATATTATCAGCAGATTCTCTATTGTCGATATCAAAATTGCACACACGGTACACGAACTATAGCTGACTACACAGAAGAATTCTTCAGACTTTTGTCCCGTAATGATATGTACGAAACAGATCTTCAACATGCGACCCGTTATCTTGGCGGCCTAAGGAAAGACATCCATGATCAACTATACCTGCAGAATATATACACACTCAGTGAAGCAATCAGCTTTGCAGATAAGGTAGAACAAAAGATTGAGAAGTTTAAGAGTCCACAGAGCTGTTTCAGTGCTAACAACCATAGATCAATAACAAAGGATGATTGGACATCAAATCAAGCTGCCAACTATTCCAAAAAGGGCAAAGGACCAGCAGACCCTAATTCTCTCCCTCGACAGCACCTTCAAAAGTACAGGTTCCACAACAAGTTGTCAAACCTCAGCAAACTGCCAATCCATACAGCAAACCAAGAGGAAATAAGTGCTACCGTTGCAACGAAGTCGGGCATCTGTCCAACAGCTGCCCCCTTAGAGCACAAGTTGCCTTTGCTGATTACGAAGACAAAGAGGAAAGAGAAGAACACTCAGGAGAAGAAGAGGTCCTTTCCGAAGATGATGGTGAACAACTAGTGTGTGTCGTTAGGCGTCTGCTACTAGCCCCAAAGATTGAAGAACCATCCCAGTGCCACAATGTCTTCCGAACCCGATGCAAGGTTAAAGAGAAGTTATGTGACATCATCATTGACAACGGGTGTACAGAGAACATTATTTCAAGAGCAATGGTAGAGAAGATGAGACTGACCAAAGAAGCACACCCGGCTCCATATAAGGTTGGCTGGATTCAACAGGGACACAACATGGTCGTCTCTGAAGTTTGTCGCATACCCTTCTCCATCGAAAAGACCTATAAAGATGAAGTCATGTTCGTGTCGACATGGACTCTTGTCACATCCTCCTCGGTCGGCCATGGCAATTTGACAAAAATGTCACATACCGAAAAAGAGACAACACATATTAATCCTAAATTAACGTGGTAGTGTTGATGCATGCATGGACCCACACATTTGATTTCCACCTCTTCGGACCCACATAGTTTGGATGACGTTTCATACAATAGGTTGATTTAGGCATTCCCGTAAACTGAGGACCGCATATGAAGCTTTCTATATATATATATATATATATATATATATATATATATATATATATATATATATATATATATATATATATATTATATATATATATATATATATATATATATATATATATTTTATATATATATATATATATATATATATATATATATATGTATCCTGCTGGGACTTGTTGGTACAAGGTCTAATCCAAGCCTAAAAATAATCCAAGGAACTTAACAAATATAATTAAACACAACCTTATTTTTAATACTAAATAAATCTTAATAGAATCTTATTGGTATTTAATGTTACACCTAGATAATACCTAATAGCATATTTAAATATGTAATAACAAGCATTGATTTTTTTTTAATAAATAAGGTGCTTTTATATAAAATATAAATCTTAGGGTTACCTTTCATATTAGCAACTTAGTGAACGGGTTATTTAGAAGTTTACCTTCTTAAATTCTGAGCCAATAGAGCACAGCATGGTTCTTTCATGACTCTTTGCTCCTCCATCTTCTATTACTGAACATGCTCAGCTTCGGTGGAGTTGGTGTTGCAAGCTCGGCCAAAGGAATTCACGGCAAGGTTGGAGACCATGTCGATTTCGGCAAGAGGAGGCAGAGATGGTTGGGGGTGCTTGCTCGGGCCAGGCAGAAACTCGGCATGGGCGGATGGCGGCAGCGGCATTAAGGACGACTATATATAGATCATTCAGCGGGGTCTGGTCTGGTCAACCTTCCTGGAGGCTTCCACGACGAGCTCCTAGCAGCTCTTCGCCTCCGCGGAAAGGTTCCGTCGGAAAGGTTAACGGATTTGTCCCGCGGATCCATGGAGCTTGGTTGGCTAGTTGTCCTAGGGACAAGTCGAAGATGCAGAGATAGGTAGACAATCGATTCTTTCCTTCAAGATGGAAGACGTCTCACTCTTCATCCATTAGCACCGGGTGATATTCCTAAGACCAGTTCACAACAACAAAAGATCGTAATGATTGTTGATGGTCAAGAACTTGAAAACGGTCTTGAGAAATAAGAAGAACTCTATGTATTGGTTGTATCGGGTAAAGCCGAAGTATTCCATACCAACATTTCTGAAGTAGTCCAGCCTTTACTACAAGAGTTCCGCAACATCATGCCGAATGAACTGCCTAGCGAATTGCCACCAATGAGAAACATTCAACATGAAATATATCTCATCCCAGGTTCTAGACTTCCAAATATTCCACATTATCGGATGAACCCCAATGAATACAAAATTGGCACGACCCGTACCCTATTTAGAGGCACGAACACGTGGGTACGTCCAGCCTACAACGCAGTATCGGCAGTAGAACGCTGTAAAAGTCATCTAGAATATATAGAATCTAAGACATAAATATAACCTGTCATCTCCGCACGGAGGAATATAACCACAACTCAATCACATAATTCTAAGGAAGATAAACACGATGATAAAGATAAAGATAAGATGAGATAAATAGTCTGAAACAATGCTGAGTCGCAATCACAAGTTCAGAAACCAAGACATAAAACAATATCCTAAAATAAATACTACAAGTCTCAAAGTATCAAATTGGAATGTAATCAAGATAAAATCTAGGTGAACTAGGTCACTACTGGCGGTGCATCCTCTATGAGCACCGGGTCCACAGGCTGGTCCTGGTCGTAGGCTCCATCTATGCCAAAGCCGTAGTAGGTCGGACAATCTGAATCTAAATCCTCTGAAAAACAACGGAGGTTATCCTGTCAAGATACGAGCAAGTACAAACACTAACATCAGTTCCATGTGAATTAACAAATACTATAAGAGACAATTATAATGAAATACAAGATGGAATATCAAGATTGAAAGTAAAACGGTACAAGAGAACTGGATATCATGTCATGTGTGAGATATAAGATAAACTGGAATATAAACAATAGAAAGTAATATGAGGTATGATGTAAACATAAAAATAAAGTGCCATGAGATATTAGAGCGTTATGTGATAGGCTTGGGTCAAGATCAGGTTATTCCATTTGACCGGCTATGCACAGGTAGTATAATAGTATAGGGATCAGGTCGGCCTAAATGAAAAGCTATGCACAAGTAGTATAAGGTCAGGCTACACCCTACACGTGGTGAGGGTGGAGCTATACACAAGTAATAAACAAGTAGGGGTAATCACACAACCTCTAATAACTCTCTATCTCCGAATAGTATAATGGATCCAGACATGACATGTCATGACACGGGATTCGAAGAGCAGGAGGCCAGCCCACTCCCAAATCGGTGTCTATATATAAGAAACAATATCGAACAATGTACTCATATACTAGGTAAACCGGAAATGACATCTCATGACGAGATTCACGTATACTAGTCCGTGTATCCTCGTGTCGAGAATCAAGTATATCACTACAAATGAATCGAATATAGTAGATATTAAAGCAATAAAAACTATCAGAGAATGTACTTGCCTGTTTTCCTGAGCTGAGAAATCGAAACTACAACCCACTCAATGAGCCACGAACGGTCAACTCGCACAACAGCCTTCTAATGCTAAAACAGATATTACCAACATTCTCAGAATGGTCAAATTAGCTAGAAATGCCTACCCATAAGTCCAATTCTGGACACAGGAGCAAAACGCACTACAAGAAAAAACATATTTTACGACAACGCCTTACGGCAACATAAAATGTTGCCATATAACATAGTCATAATACGACAACATTAATATTGCCTTAATAAGCAAGTTTGTTTATGGCAACAAATAATGTTGCCTATAATTGTCACACTTTATATGGCAATAAGGACGCATGCCATATTTAATGGAAACATTTATGGCAACAATAACGCGTGCCATATTTGATCGCAATATATTATGGCAAGCTGGATTTGTGACATAATATATTACGATCAAATATGGCAATATTTTACGTTGCCATAAAATAATTATTTTATGGAAAAAATGTTCTCCCAAAATATGTAATATATTTTCCCTCCATGAACAAAATAAATATGGCAATATTTTATTTGTTTACTTTTGGAAACTTTTTTGTGGTTTAATGAGAATAAAAAAATTCATGTCTATACATAAGACCGGCGGGAACATAAAAAGTTGAAATATTTTTTCTCCTTTATTATTTTGCCAAATCCTAATTCTTATTCTCTCTCAATCTAGGTCTCTCTTTACCCCTTTAACCTAGGTCTCTCTTCTCCTTCTTCAACCAAGGTATTTCTTTAACCTCTATTTATATTTTGTTATTTTTTTGTTTCTTTCATATGTGGATTTCTTTTGGGAACGAGAAGCTTTGGATTTTGGGTTCTGAGCGCCTCTAGTAGAAGGTCTCTGCTGCCATCGAGTCTGAGTGATCGACGACTGATCGGTATGGATAATTATTTAAAATGTTGCTTTATTTTGTGTTCTAATTTTTTGTTAATAAATGTGTTTGATCAAATTGTGAAATTTTTCTCCAACTAAATTACTCTGAAACACACGATGGAATTTTTCTCCTTTATTTTCTATATTACTCATGGAACCTGAACCTTTAAACCTTCTATTATCACTTCTTCTAAAAAGATTTAGAGAAAATAAGATTTGATAATTTTTTTGATAATGAGTTTGCAAATATTTTTCTAAATATTAATTAGGTTTGTTTTTTACTTGATTATCATCCTAATAGTTCTACAATATACTATTGAATATTTTACCATATATCCATGAAGATAAAATAAATTTTTTCTTTGTTTAGGATTCAATTCACTAGAATCAGAATATTCTTTTAATTATCTATGGAAGGTTAAGATTTTTTTTACAGCCATATATAAAAGGTTGAGAACCATATATGCAAATAATATTATTTTAATTATCTATGAAAGATTTTTTTATAGCCATCTTTGAAAGGTTGAGAACCATCTATCCATAGAATATTATTTTAATTATCTATGGAAGATTTTTTTTTACAGCCACCTATGGAAGGTTGAGAACCATATATGCATGTAATATTATTTTAATTATCTATGGAAGATTGTTTTAAAACCATCTATGGAAGGTTGAGAAGCATATATGCACATAATATATTTTTAATTAATCTATGGAAGATTTTTTTTACAACCATCTATGGAAGGTTGAGAACCATATATGCATGCATGAGAATAAACTTGAAAAATATTTATAATGATAAAATTGTATATATTTCACAAACATATTTTTATAAATGTGAGGTTGTCATTGCAAATAGAACACTTTTAGGCCAATGAATGAATTTGGTTGTAAATAGATGATTTCCATTAGTTTTTATCCTTAAAATAAAATATTTATACAAGTTTCATCTGTTGTAACCATTCATATAAAACAAATGACACATAGAAATTTGCACTACCTTAAAATATATATTTTTATTAACTTTTTTTGGTCTATAGGCTAATTTTATTGTTTATCCATACCAGGGTATATAAAGATTGTATAGCTGTGAATTGGTGCACCACACTGTCAAAGAAATCTTTGCAGACATGTTATATATATGGAGGGAACAAGAAGGCAACAAGTTTAAGTTTAAGTTGGGGGTGTCAAGTACCTATTTGAATTTTGAACCTCATATAAAAGAGGAATTGTGCCTCATAATGTTGGATATGAAAAGTATGGATTCCTGGCATAGTTGGTTTTATGTAATATTAATGATGTAGTACTGAATCTACCATATTTAATTAAAAGTTATTTTTTATTTGAAGTGTACAAATTGAATTATTATCTATATTTAATATTTGGTTAATGATCTATTTAAATTTTGGCAATTGAATTTAGTTGATATTTCAAATATTGGCATATATTAATTGTCACATTTTGTCGATCATGGCAATAAATAGTAAAAATTAATTTTTCAAATATGGAATCCGGCAGTTGCCTTACGTTCTCAAACATGACAATAAAGACATGCCTAACGAATAATTGCCATATGGGATTGCAATATATGGCAATATGTAATGCCATATAATACTAGTAGTTTACGACAACAAAATATTGCCATTAAAAAAAATACAATATTTTGTAACATAATCTTGCCATTTATGGACTGATGATATACGACAATAATATATTGCCATATATTGTTCGAAATTATGGCAACTAAATATTGCCATTAATAATAATCTTTAAAGGCAACAAAAAGATTTCTTATAAGGCAACAATTAATTGTCGTAAATTAGTTCCCTTATACGGCAATAATTAGAAGATGCCATAAATAAGCAATACTGACACAACCTTTTACGGCACGCTATGGCAACTTCACATTGTTGCCATATTTGTGTTTTTGTGGCAACAATCTCATTATTAACAGCATTTTAAGGTTGTCGTATAATGGATTAATTCTAGTAGTGACGGTAATTTTGGGTCAAAATGGTGTCCGCCATTGGACCCACTTTGCACCGAAAAATGTGCCAGAATCTACAGTCTCTAAAGTCAATAAACTACATGTCTACAGGTCCAGTTTGACGAGACGAACCCAACCGTATGTACAAAGTTGGATTCCGGTGGACCGTGCACAAATTCACCCGTTGGATCGGGTAGCAGGCCCGCCAAAATAACGTTCCGATCAACCATCTCAGAATAGGACCAAACTTGGCATACAGGACCAAAAAAATAATTCGGTCCTGTTGGCGTAAGTTTCGTCTCGATATGATGAACGTGCATAAAGTAATTGACAAATTTACAAAAAGGCCGATACGGTAAATTTTGATGGATACGCATCAAATTCGTCGCGCACATGCGACCAATTTGAATTTCGTCAAAGTCCACACATCCACGAAGTCGTTACGCACATTTTGATACATTCGGTTCGTGACCACGTCGCCTGGATTGACGGAACGAACGGCGTATCGGGACAAATTTTCTAAAAACTAAGTTTTGAAAATCAGTTTTTTCTCCAACTTCACAAAGCAATAACTTTCTGTACAGTGTATAAAATTTAATTCTACAAAAAGGATTTGAAAGCCCTATAGGTTTTCTATAAGTCTCTTCAATCCGATTTTGAAAACTCGCAACATGCTGGTCGCAAATCGGCCACAAAGTTGGAGTTTCGGGACAGTTTCTAACGTCCAATAAATCAAGTTTTTCTCGATTTTGGAACTCGTTTTTCGTCGCACATGGTACGAATCGACACGAACTATTTGAAGAAAATTAAAGGTGTATATGTTGGGATCATACCTGACCAAGTGGTTCACAAAACGACGGAGCGAGGAAGGAGAAATCTATTTTTGAAGTTGGCTCTTCGCTGACAGTTTCCGTGCGCGGGTGGGCTGCTCGTAGCGCATTTTCCGGCGATGGACGGCCGCGGGTTGGTCGACGGCGATGTCGGGGTGCACGTTGGGTTGGGGGTGATGGCTAGGGTTTGAATTTTGTGAAAATTTCTCTCTCTCTCTCTCTCTATATATATATATATATATATATATATATATATATATATATATATATATATATATATATATATATATATATATATATACACATACATACATACGGTTCGTTTGGTTTAGTAAAAGGAAAGAGGGGGGAGGGGGGGGCGCCGCTCGAACTAAACGCAGCAGCAGCTGCTGCTTTATATTTTGTGGGGGGGGGGGGGGGGTTTGGCGTGTTTGTGTTTGTTTGGTTTTTCTTTTTCTTTTCTTCTTCTTTCTTTCTTTCTTTTAACCCTTATATATATATATATATATATATATATATATATATATATATATATATATATATATATATATATATATATATATATATACACACACATCAGGTGGATGTCCTACAATCACCCACCTGGACTTTCCTGACGATTTACTCATCTTTTCATCGGGAGACGTCGGAACTTTGGAAGTGGTCCACAACACTCTGAGAGGTATTCTAGATGCTCCGGCCAGAAGATCAATCCTTCCAAGAGCGTCATCTTTGCTCACCACAACATCAAAAGAGAGCACACTATCAATCTAGCCAACCTAACTTCCTTCTCTGTAGCACATCCCCCGTTCAACTATCTCGGCTGTCCCATGGTGTACGAAAAATCCATCGCTCGCATCTTTGAGAACTTGATCACCAGAATCAGGAATAAACTAGAAGGGTGGCATAACGCAACCTTATCTCCGGGTGGCAATATGATCCTCATTAATCACGTGCTCACCTCTATCCCCATCCACACTTTGGCCGCGTGCTCCCCTCCCATGAAGGTTATTGATACGATTGATTTGTAATTTCTTCTGGGGGCATTGCAACGGCCAAGACAAGCATCACTGGGCTAGCTGGGATTCCATGGCTCATCCTACGGCGGCAGGGGGACTGGGATTTACCAAACTCACCCACATCGTGAAATCTTTCTCGATGAAACTATGGTGGAACCTCCGCACGAGAAAGAACTTATGGACCAGGTTCATGAAGGCCAGATATTTTAAGCACATTCACCCATCAATGGCCATATCCAACAACAGATCCTCAGCTGCTTGGCGTCATATCCTTACTGGTCGTGACCTCGCCGAGCCTGCGATTTGCTTTCTATTGGGGACGGGCGAATCGAATCCTTTCTTGGAGCGATGGACAGGGGATAGCTTAATCCCAAATCTTACGGAAACCCCGAGAGACAGTAGGATTAGAGACTTGTGGAACTACACTACGAACGACTGGAACTGGGACAAAATTCGCGAATGGTCAGGTACCGAGGCGGTAGACAACATTCGACGGAGCAGATTACGCCTCGATCACGAGGCCGACGCACTAAGATGGACGCTTGAGGCATCCGAAAAGTTTTCAGTGATGTCGGCGAGGATCGCTGTCCAAGGGATCGGGAAAGGGAGCGGGCAGCGGTACAGCGCCAGTACGCTCTATTGGCAAACATGTATCCCCAGGAAGTGGTCCGTCCTAATGTGGAGAGTCATTAGAAAGAAACTTCCTACCGACGACATCTTCAACACCTTGGGGATTAGCCTGGCGTCAGCCTGCACCTGCTGCCCTGACCGTCAGACGGAGACCATCGACCACATATTTTTCCAGGAAATCCTGCCAGAAAGTATTTGGAGTACTCTCTATCGGTACTACAACCTAGAGCCGGCCGGTGGATGCTTCCACGATCTGGCGGCCTATTGGGGATCGACTTTCCATGGCCACCAGATCGTCGCAGCAGCCGCCACGTGGGTTATATGGAAGAATCGCAACAAGATGAGATACGAAGGCCATCAATACTCATTCGAGCATCTCATTTGGGAAGTCTTCCTCCAAATCCGTAAACGGAGCACCCTGTGTTCCCACAGTCCGAACACATTTTGGTCCTCGACCCACCCCTAGCTCTTCAAGCTGATATCCTTTATACCCCCTCATCAAGCCTTTTGTTGGTATACTTGTTTAGGCTTTTTCATTTTGTGCCTTGTATACGTGTTCAGGCTCCGTTTTGAGCACTGATTAATAAAAAGAGGGGCTTTCCATATATATATATATATATATATATATATATATATATATATATATATATTTATATATATATATATATATATATATATATATATATATATATATATATATATATATATATATATATATATATATATATATATATATATATATATCCCATAAATGGAATAATACCTAAATATATATGAATAAAAATTAGAATTTATTTATAAAAAAAACTAAATATTTTATTTTTTATATATATTAAATATATTAAACTTTTATAAATAAAAACTCTATCAATAAAATACCTATTTAAATAATAATATAAAAAACACTAACAATAATATTTAAACAATATTAAAAAATAAATGTTATAATTGACTATATTAACCCTATTCAGGAAAGTGGGGGTGACAAATCTACCCTCCTAAAAAAATTTCGTCCTCGAAATTAGAGCAAACTAGCACAATAACAGTAGCAAGAACAAAGAAAAAAATACCTCAAGGCTCGAAGAGATAAGGGTAACGCTCCCACATTTCGTCCTCCCTCTCCTAGGTAGACTCTTCTAGAGAGTGATGCCTCCAAGCGACACGAACAAAAAAAATAACTTGGTTCTGGAGCACCTTCTTCCGACGATCAAGAATCTCTACAGGTTGCTCTGGATAGCGGAGAGTAGGCCCCACCTCTAACTCGGAGTGATCCAATACGTGACTAGGGTCTGCTATGTACCGCCTCAACTGTGACATATGGAACACGTTATGGACTCCCTCGAGCGTAGGCGGCAAGTTTAGTCGATAGGCTACTGCACCGACCCTTCCAAGAATAGTGAAAGGTCCGATGAAGCGTGGACTAAGCTTCTCGCCTCGGCCAAAATGAATCGTATCCCGTGTCGAAAAAATTCTCAGGAACACCATATCGCCAACCTAGACACAAGACAAGACTCAATACAATATCCTAAAGCAAACAATCACAAACAAGCACAAACAGAAAAACTGATACTAACCTCGAACTCTAACGATCTCCGGTGGCTATCGGCCTAATGTCATTGTCTATCCCGAGCCACCCGAAGTCTATCCCTGATCAACTTAACCTTCTCTGCTGCATCCACCACCATCTCCAGGCCAAGCAAAACTCTCTCATCGACATCGTCCCATGACAAAGGAGTGCGACATCTTCGTTCATATAGAGCCTCGAATGGCGACATCTCTATACTGGCCTGATTGTTGTTGTTGTAAGCAAACTCTACCAGGTGAAGATGGTCCTCCCAAAATCCTCTGAAATCTAACACACAAGTACGAAGCCTCGAGTGTCTTGATGGTCCTCTCCGACTGCCCGTCTGTCTGGGGGTGATACACGGTACTGAACTTGAGCTGGGTGCCCAAGCTAGTATACAAACTCCTCCAGAAGTGGGAAATGAAACGACTATCCCGATCCGAGACTATGCTCACCGGAACTCCGTGCAATCTGACTATCTGTCGCACATACATCTCTGCCAGCTTCTCCGTAGATAGTCCTACCTTGAAAGGCAAAAAGTGGACCGATTTGGTTAATCTATCAACGATGACCCAAATTGCGTCTTTTTCTCCTGAAGATCGTGGAAGTCCAGATACAAAGTCCGTAGTGATGTGCTCTCACTTTCACTCTGGAATGGGTAGTGGTTGAAGCAGACCACCTGGCCTCTGTCTCTCGGCTTTCACCTGCTGGCACACTAAACATCGAAATACAAACTGAGCTACCTCTCGCTTCATGTCATACCACCATACGTGCTCCCTCAGGTCTTTGTACATCTTGTTGGCTCCAGGATGCATAGAGTACTGGAAACGATGCGCTTTCTGCAGAATCTCCTCCCGAAGCTCTCCACTCGGAATGCACAATCTAGTACCGTGCCTCAGCGACCCATCTTCGGCTATAGAGAAATCGTCTAGCAATCCGGCCTGCACCTGCTCCCTGATGCTCCTCAAGGTCACGTCATCAAACTGTGCTGATCTGACTCTGTCCATCAGCGTAGACTGAATCTGTAAACCCCACATCTGAACCTCCATCCCCGGAACGATCACCTAGATACCCAAACTATCCAGATCGGCCAATAGATGACGATCTGTCGTCAAATATATAGCGACTGGATACCTGTTCAAGGCATCCGCAACTACGTTGGCCTTCCCTGGATGGTACTGTAAGGAGATATCGAAGTCCTTCATCAGCTCAAGCCAGCACCTCTGTCTCATATTCAATTCTTTATGGGTGAATACGTACTTCAAGCTCTTGTGATCCGTGAAGATCTCAACTCGTTCTCCGTACAGGTAGGGCTTCCACAGCTTCAAAGCAAAGATAACAGCTGCCAACTCTAGATCATGGGTAGGGTAGTTCTTCTAATGAGGATGTAACTGTCTGGATGTATAGGCAATCACCTTCCCGTGCTGCTGAAGAACGCAACCCAAGCCCTTCCCAAAAGCGTCACTGTAGATCGTGAAACCCCCAGTCCCAGATGACAACGTCAAGATAGGAGCTGTAGTCAACTTCTTCTTCAGCTCATCAAAAGCAGCCTGACACTCCTCAGTCCAGACGAACTCTACGTCTTTCCTGGTGATCCTAGTCATCGGCTCTATAATCCGAGAGAAGTCCTGGACGAACTTTCGATAATAGCCTGCCAGACCTAGGAAGCTCCGAATCTTGGTGACTGAGCTCGGTGTGGACCAAGACTCAACTGCTGAAATCTTCTTCGGGTCCACTGAGATCCCATGCTCGGTCACAACATGACCCAAGAACTCCACCTTCTCCAGAAAAAACTTGCACTTCGACAGCTTCCCATAGAGTTGCTCCTTCCTGAGAGTCTCTAGCACAATCTGCAGATGCTCCTCATTTTCCTCCGGTGTCTTCGAGTAGATCAATATGTCATCTATGAAGACCATCACGAACTTGTCAAGGTACTGATGGAATACCTTGTTCATCAAGTTCATGAATACCGCTGGGGCATTGGTCAAACCAAATGGCATAACAGTGAACTCATACTGGCCATACCGAGCCTGAAAAGCCGTCTTCGGAATGTCCTCCTTTTTCACCTTCAGCTGATGGTAACCTGACCTCAAGTCTATCTTCGAGAATACCTTCGTGCTACTCAACTGATCAAACAAGTCGTCAATCCTCGGCAAAGGGTACTTATTCTTGATAGTGAGGTTGTTGAACGCTCTGTAGTTGACACACATGTCTACCGTCCCATCCTTCTTCGGTACAAACAGAATAGGTACGCCCCAAGGTGAAGAACTGGATCGGATGAATCCCTTGTCCTGCAGCTCGTTGACTTGCTTCTTCAGCTCTGCCAACTCGCTGTTGTTGATCCTATAGACATGCTACGAGACAGGCTCAGCGTCCGACACCAAGTCTCTAGAGAACTCAACATCCCTGTCTGGCGGCATTCTTGACAACTCATCAGGGAAAACATCCAAGAATCCTGCTATCAATAGATGTGGCAATTCCTACCCCGTCAATATAGCTCCACAAAAACCATCTCCTGGCTCAGCTGCTCCCCTGGCGAACTCAAACTCTAGCTCTCCTAGCGGTCTAAACAAAACTCTGCCTCCTCTACAGTCTATACTAGCATGGTGCATGCTCAACCAATCCATACCGAGTACCATATCGTAGCTCAGAATGGAAATTACGAACAAAGATGCACTCAAATCCCGTCCTTCCAGTGTAACTCTCCGCCCCACAAATATTATTGACCAGGATAATGCCTCCTCCGATCATAATCTTGCAAGTCCTACTCAGTGGTTCAATAATAATATTGTGTCTAAGTACAAAAGAGATAAATACAAAACTATGCGTAGCACCAGAGTCAAACAAAGCTAATATAGAAAATAAATCGAGTAGAACAGAACCTGCCACCACGTCTGCTATGGGCTCGGCCTCCCCGACCGTCAGTGCGAATGCGCTACCCCCTGAGCTGCTCTCCTCTGATGCTGGGCAAAATACTGCTGCTGGGTCGGAAGTGACGGACCCCTCTACTGAACAACTGGTTCCACTGGAGCTCTAGCAAGAGGTGCTCTGTCCTGACGTCCCCGAGCTGGACGAGTAGGACAATCTCTCAACTGGTGGTCTGGCGCTCCATAGAATAGAGAAATGCCTAACCTCTTCCTGCAGACCTCTCGGGTGTGCCTCGGCTTCCCATAAAAAGCACACTGTGGAATCTGCTTCTGCTTCTGTTGATGCTGTGCACGTATTGGTGCCTGGTGCTGCTGATGCTGCTGCTGGTGGAACAGCTTTTGCTGAGTCTGAGGTCGCTTGGCCGATCCTGTACTGGAACCAGCACCCATAACATCACTACTCCTCTTGGGCCTGAGACCCAAGTCCTCCTCTGCAATCTGAGCGTCCATCAGAATGTCTTCAAGGGTCGCAGTATGATGCCCAGACGTGCGTGATCTGACGACATGGTTCAGGCCCCTCCTGAACTTGCGGGCCTTCTCTTCAGCATCCTGAACCATGCCCGGGGCGAACCGGCTCAGACGGAAGAACTCCGCCGCGTACTCGTCCACAGACATGTTCCCTTGCACAAGTCCCACAAACTGGCCTTCCAGTGCACAAAGAGCTACATCAGAAAAAAATTTCTCCTTTAATAGCTTATTGAAGTTCTCCTATGTTAAGCCTGTCACTGTCACGCGAGGGTCTGTGCGGTACCAAGTCAGAGCGATATCAAAGAACTGACCCGCTGCTGCTGACACCCATAGTCCCTCCGGAAGCTGTGCTAACCCCAGCCACCGCTCAACATCCTCTAGCCAATCATCGGCATACAGGATCCTTCTGTTCCCTTGAATTCTCGAGGAAACATCTTCTTGAAATCTATGAGGGAGCTAGGTTTCGCCTGCTGCTGCTATGGCTTCTGGGCTGGAGCGCCCTGAGTCTGAACTGCAGTCACCTTCTCTACAGCGGCTAGTGCTAACTGGTACGCATTCTCCATGCTCTGCCTCAAAATCTCTGTCTGCCGCTATGAAGCCTCAGCCTGCGCTCGCTGCGCCTCCATCATCTGCTGGAGGTGTGCGAACATCTGAGTAGTGACAATCGGCAGCGCATGTGGAGGTGGAAGAGTCCCCGACTGAACAGGTACAGTCCTCGAGACTTATGGAGGAAGACCCCCCCGTACTGTTGCCGCTACCTCTGGAACGGCAGGGACAATAGGGTCAATCTCCTGATCCGCAGCTCTCTCAGTCAGAAAAATAGGTTATGATGGATCGGACCTCTCCGGTGCTGTACTGGATCCAGCTGCCTGGGCTCGAGTCACTGTCATCTTGGAGACAGATTCAAGCAAAGAAATCAATATGGCACATGATAGGATATTTCAAGGAAGGACAATTTATTTCGAAATACGAGAAGAGTTTGTCATGGAAATTAAAAGATTAGAGTTTTTCTAATATGTGATTGAGTAACTCCTATCATAACCTAAAACCTATATCATAACAGCAGGCTCGTAATTAGCACTCTAACTCGAGCACCCATTACGAGATCGCACTAGTTGCGACTCTGACTTGTATGGGCCACCATAAAAATGTGTCACGACCCGTACCCTGTTTAGGGGCACGAGCACATGGGTACGTCCAGCCTACATCGCAGTATCGACGGTAGAACGCTGTAAAGGTCATCTAGAATATATAGATTCTAAGACACAAATATAACCTGTCATCTCCGCACGGAGGAATATAACCACAACTCAATCGCATAATTCTAAGAAAGATACACACGATAATAAAGATAAAGATAAGATGAGATAAATAGTCTGAAACAACGCTGAGTCGTAATCACAAGTTCAGAAACCAAGACATAAAACAAGATCCCAAAATAAATACTACAAGTCTCAAAGTATCAAACTGGAATGTAATCAAGACAAAATCTAGGTGAACTAGGTCACTACTGGCGGTGCGTCCTCTACGAGCACCGGGTCCACAGGCTGGTCCTGGTCGTAGGCTCCATCTATGCTAAACCCATAGTAGGTTGGGCAATTTGAATCTAAATCCTTTGAAAAACAATGGGGGTTATCCTGTCAGGATACGAGCAAGTACAAACACTAACAACAGTTCCATGTGAATTGACAAATACTATAAGAGACAATTATAATAAAATACAAGATAAAATATCAAGACTGAAAGTAAAACGGTACAAAAGAACTGGATATCATGTCATGTGTGAGATATAAGATAAACTGGAATATAAACAATAGAAAGTAATATGAGGTATGATGTATACATAAAAATAAAGTGCCATGAGATATTAGAGCGTTATGTGATCGGCTTGGGTCAAGATCAGGCTGTTCCATTTGACCGGCTACGCATAGGTAGTATAATAGTATAGGGATCAGGCCGGCCAAAATGGAAAGCTATGTACAAGTAGTATAAGGTCAGGCTATACCCTACGTGTGGTGAGGGTGGAGCTATACACAAGTAATAAACAAGTAGGGGTAATGATCACACAACCTCTAATAACTCCATATCCCCGAATAGTATAATGGATCAAGACATGACAGGTTATGACACGAGATTCGAAGAGCAGGAGGCCAGCCCACTCCCAAATCGGTGTCTATACAAGTACAAAAAACAATATCGAACTATGTACTCATATACCAGGTAAACCGGGAATGACATCTCATGACGAGATTCTCGTATACTTGTCCATGTATCCTCGTATCGAGAATCAAGTATATCACTACAACTGAATCGGATATAGTGGATATCAAAGCAATCAAAACTATCAGTGAACGTACTTGCCTGTTTTTCTGAGCTGAAAAAATCGAAACTACAACCAACTCAATCGGTCAACTCGCACAACAGCCTCCTAATACTAAAATAGATATTACCAACATTCTCAGAATGGTCAAATTTAGCTAGAAATGCCTACCCATAAGTCTAATTCTGGACACAGGAACAAAACAATAATTTTGGGTCAAAATAGTGTCCGCCGTTGGACCCACTTTGCACCAAAAAATGTGCCAGAACCTACGGTTTCTAAAGTCATCAAACTACATGTCTACAGGTCCAGTTTGACGAGATAAACCCAACCGTATGTCCAAAGTTGGATTCCGGTGGACCGTGCACAAATTTACCCATTGGATCGGGTTACGGGCCCGCCAAAATAACGTTCCGATCGACCGTCTCAGAATCGGACCAAATTTGGCATACAAGACCAGAAAATGATACGGTCCTGTTGGTGCAAGTTTCGTTTCGATATGACGAGCGTGCACAAAGTAAGGGACAAATTTACAAAAATGCCGATACGGGGAATTTTGACGGATACACATCAAATTCGTCACGCACACGCGACCAATTTGAATTCCGTCAAAGCTCACACATCCATGAAGTCGTTACGCACCTTTCGATACTTTCGGTTTGTGACCACGTCGCCCCGATTGACGGGACGGATGGCGTATCGGGACAATTTTTCTAAAAAATTCAATTTTGAAAATCAGTTTTTTTCTCCGACTTCACAAACCAATAACTTTCTGTACAGTGCATGAAATTTAATTCTACAAAAATGGTTTTAAAGCCCTATAGGTTGTCTACAAGTCTCTTCAAACCTGATTTTGAAAACTCTCAACACGCTAGTCGCAAACCGGCCACAAAGTTGAGGTTTCGGGACAGTTTCTAACGTCCAATAAATCAAGTTTTTCTCGATTTTGGAACTCGATTTTCATCGCACATGGTGCGAATCGGCACAAACTCTTTGAAGGAAATTAAAGGTGCATATGTTGGGATCATACCTGACCAAGTGGTTCGTAAAAAGACGAAGCGAGGAAGGAGAAATCTATTTTCGAAGTTGGCTCTTCGCTGAAAGTTTTCGTGCGCGGGTGGGCTGCTCGTAGCGCATTTTTCGGCGATGGACGACTGCGGGTTGGTCGACGGCGATGTCGGGGTGCACGTTGGGTTGGGGGTGACGGCTAGAATTTGGGTTTTATGAAAATTTCTCTTTTTTCTCTCTCTCTCTCTCTCTCTCTCTCTCTCTCTCTCTATATATATATATATATATATATATTAACACTTACGGTTTGTTTGGTTTTGTAAAAGGAAAGAAGGGGGGCGCCGCTCGGACTAAACGCAGCAGCTGATGCTGCTTATATTTTGTGGGGGGGGGGGGGGGGGGGGGGGGGGGGGGGCGTGTGTGTTTGTTTGGTTTTTATTTTTATTTTTCTTTTGCTTTTTTTCTTTTTCTTTCTTTCTTTTAACCCTTATATATATATATATATATATATATATATATATATATATATATATATATATATATATATATATCAAAAATATATATATATCCCATAAATGGAATAATACCTAAATATATATATATATAATATAAATCAAAATCAAAATTTATTTATAAACAAAAACTAAATATTTTATTTTTTATATATATTAAATATATTAAACTTTTATAAATAAAAACTCTATCAATAAAATACCTATTTAAATAATAATATAAAAAAACTAACAATAATATTTAAATAATATTAAAAAATAAATATTATAATTGACTATATTAACCATATTCAGGAAAGTGGGGGTGACAAAAATCCTCCAAGACCAAGTTGAAGAATTGGTCCAAAAGGGCTTGATCAGGGAGAGCCTTAGTCCTTGTGCAGTTCCCGTCTTGCTAGTGCCAAAGAAAGACGGGTCGTGGCGTATGTGCATCGACAGTCGGGCTATCAACCGCATCACCGTTAGGTATTGCTTTCCCATCCCTCGACTAGAAGACATATTGGATATGCTTGCTGGGTCTACAATTTTCTCAAAGATCGATTTGAAGAGCGAATATCATCAAATCCGAATTCGACCTGGTGATGAATGGAAAACTGCTTTCAAGACCCGTGAAGGACTCTACGAATGGCTTGTTATGCCTTTCGGACTTTCAAATGCACCAAGCACGTTCATGCGCCTTATGAATCAAGTTTTGAAGCCATTGATAGGAAAGTTCGTAGTCGTCTACTTTGACGATATCCTGATCTATAGCCAGAGCCAAACTGACCATCTGAAGCACCTCAAGGAAGTTCTCAAACTTCTTCGAATTAATAAACTCTATGTCAATCTCAAGAAGTGTAGCTTTCTTACTAACCGACTCATTTTCTTGGAATTTGCTATTAGCGCCAGTGGCCTCAGTGTTGATGAAGAGAAGATTAGAGCAATTCGCGACTGGCCCACTCCAAAGACAACGACTGAAGTACGAAGCTTTCATGGCCTCACCAATTTTTATCGACGATTCATTCGTAACTTCAGCACTATTGTAGCACCATTGACAGAATGCATGAAGAAAGGAAAATTCATCTGGACTCCTGAAGTTGAAGCCAGTTTCATACTCATCAAGGTGAAGCTATCTACGGCGCCAGTCCTATCACTGCCCAACTTTGACAAGCTGTTTGAAGTCGAATGTGATGCCAGCATAGTGGGCATTGGTGATGTACTAATACAAGAAGGAAGACCAATTGCCTTTTATAGCGAGAAGCTAAGTGAAGCTCAACGAAAATGGTCAACTTATGAGCAGGTGTTCTACTCGATCGTACAAGCCATCAAAGCATGGGAGCACTACCTCATCCAATGGCCATTTATCCTACATACATACAATAAAGCTTTATCTTTCATAGACAATCCCTGTAACACAAATCGAATGCAAGCTAGATGGATTCAATTTCTTCAGCGCTTCTCCTTTACCATCAAGCACAAGGCCGAAGTTCAGAATAAAGTAGCTGATGCCTTAAGCCGTCGAGCCGACCTCCTCATCACTTCAAGAGGTTATCGGGTTTGAATACCTCAAGGAACAATACCCAGAAGACAAAGATTACCAACAAGCATGGGAAGATTGTCAACCAAACGGAGCTGCAAATGGATATCACATCCAAGAAGGCTATCTTTTCAAAGGAAATCAGTTGTGCATTCCTCGTAGTTCCTTGCGGGAACATATTATTAGAGAGCTCCATGGTGGAGGTCTCGGTGGACATTTCGGTCGAGATAAGATGCTATCCATAACCGAAGAAAGATATTATTGGCCGCAATTGAGAAAAGAAGTTGAGGGACATGTCCGCAGTTGTCCTATATGCCAAGTTACCAAGGGCCAAGAACAGAATACTGGTCTTTATATGCCTCTTCCAATTCCTGAAGGACCATGGAAAGATATTTCCATAGACTTTATTCTTGTCTTACCACGAACACAGCATGGTGCTGATTCTATCTTTGTCGTGGTAGACAGATTCTCTAAGATGGCACACTTTATTCCATGTCGTAAGACATCCGACGCGACTCATATTGCTCTCCTTTTCTTTCGAAAAGTCGTGCGTCTTCATGGTGTGCCAAAGTCAATCACTTCAGATAGAGATACTAAGTTTCTGTCACATTTCTGGAGAACATTACGGGAAAGATTGGATACATCGCTACAATATAGCAGTACTAGTCACCCACAAACTGACGGACAAACAGAGGTCATAAACCGCACACTTGGAAACATGTTGCGAAGCTTAGTTGGAACACGACCTATGTCATACCCCTGTACCAGAATACGAGGACGGACGTAGGCCATCTACACCATATAAGGTACGAATACGCTATACGGCGATGAGGTTGTCAAGTCTTGCTGGGTATCCTAGCATGCAATCAATCTATGGCCTAAATCTGATCTCATGTCCACATGCAAATCACAATGAAACAATATCAAGGGAGATAATCAAATGGAAAGCAGGGAATACATATATGAAAATCAGGAATCTATAATACGGAATAATAATGTAGGCGAATATACCTTCCTACAGTTTCTAGCATGGTCTGGAACTGAAGCACATCCCCCAAGTCAAGTCTGGAAGATCCACAGGGTTGGTCTCAGGCAATTTGGGAACAATCCAGGGTTGGTCAGGCCAACCGCAGCAAGTACCAGAAAGGAAGGCTCAAGGACGTGTCACGACCCGCACCCGGTTTTCGAATGCGAGCTCGTGAGCAAGCCAGCTACGTATCGAACGGACTCCAGCCCGACTCGAATACGTAAACGCTGTCAAGGCTATGGTATACTGCCAAATCATGGCAAACAGATCTATATCTCAATCCATAATAAGAATATAAAACATGAATGAACACTATGGGTCGTGGTCTGCAGCCCACTAGCATAAATGCCCGATAAGACTCTAAAGAAAATAACAAGAGTCTAAAACTGAATCAAGGAACAGGATAACTCATGATAAGGTATGAAAGCACGAGCGGATAATAAACACGATAACGATACCTGAATCCTGCAAGAACCGCAAATCCTCCGCCATCCACAACTACTAGCTAACTCCATGCAATCGCTAAACCTGAGGAGATCATCAGGTCCTCAGAGGACATAGCAAGATACATAATATACATGCCTATCTAACAGTTTTATCATACGCAAAAAATAAACAAGAAAGAACAAGGACAAGACAAATGACTACGAACACGAATACGAACACTAGAACAACGACGTATAAATGAACTGCCGGATGAACGAATACACGAAATCAATGGAAGAACCAAACCCTCATCCCGAGTGTGGACTCTCTAGTTTGAACTAAGCACTAACCCTCGTTCCGAGTGTGGACTCTCTGGTTAGCTCACGGCAAGACACCCTCGTCCCGAGTGTGGACTCTCTGGTACAAGTACTACATCCTCGTCCCGAGTATGGACTCTCTGATGTAAACACCCTCGTCCCGAGTGTGGACTCTCTGGTACAAGTCATGTCAACACCCTTGTCCCGTTTGTGGACTCTCTGGTACAAATAATCGACATCCTCATCCCGAGTGTGGACTCACGGATGTAAACAGATCAAGAAAAACACCCTCGTCCCGAGTGTGGACTCTCTGGTGCCAAGGAAACAATATCAAGGATTTAGCAGTTCACTTACACGTACTCGTTCTGTGACACGACTCAAGCAAGGTACTGACGAAAAACTCCAAGTATGAACCACAAGACCAAACATGATCACGGCTATATGCAATAAAAACAACTCCACAGAAAATAACATGAAAAGCACCTGTCCATAAACAATCAAAGACTGAAAACTAAAATAAAATGCATGTAAATAAAACCGTAGAGGGAGACAAGGTATACTTGCCTGATTCCGAGCACTGAAACTAAGATGGTGGTACCGAGTCCAAGTCCGGAGTGCCCAATCCTTTCTATCAACTAATCATGTATTTAGCTTATCAAGGAAAATATCACTATGGTCATAGGCCTAATCCATAAAGGATGGCAATAATGTATTATTTATAGACAAAGAAAATATATTAAGTTGGACAACAAAATATTTTTAGTTGAATCTATACATAACCAACTTGAATCAAAACACCACACAAAAAGAAACTGGATAACCTGCAAGCTAGGAATTGAACCCAAGATCACTCAAATAACACACACCTTCATAACCAGTGGGCTAATGCTCACATGTTTTAAGAAAGGGCCTTTGTTATATTCAATACAAATCTTTCTCTCTAAGGAACAAACACAACCCAAAAGGACTTCCAACCTACACACAAATATCCTCTTTCTCTCTCTCTCTCTTTTTCCACACCTGGATTCGAACCCAAGCTTATCCATCAACCATCCTAAGGCTCCACCATTCGAGCTATACTTCATTAGACACCAATTTTGGTCATGGACTGACCAATACTAATGCTTTCTTTCTCCTTCTAATCCCAACAGTCTGAACCCAACATTTGAATCTATACTAACCCCTGAAACAAGTTACTAGCCATACATGAAACAATTTCCTGCCTATGCATTCTCACCTTCTCCTTAGTATATCATCACTCCTTAATAATGTATATATATACATTATGCCATGCATCTCTCTTAGATGCACTCCTATGCATCTACTACTCTTCGTTCTGATCAACCCAACACACACATAATGCATATTACCACAAGCCTCTTGTAGAGAAAACCTCAAACCCATATAATATAGCTACCTACACCCTGTGAGGAGAATTCACTCATATACCAGTTTCCAACCCAGTTAACCATTTCTACAGATGGGAAGAAAGAAGATGATAGAGGAACTCACAGAGAACGGATCCGCACGATCGGGAAAGTCGAACGCTGTCCCCGTAGTCTGAGTCGAGCTCGGCGTTTGGTTGGCGCACCGTGGTGACTGCACGGTAGCAGGCGTCTCGATCAACTGGAGTAGTGCACAGCAGGGATGTCCGGACTCGATGTAGCCCAACTCTGGAGCCTGTTGACGTGGCAAGGAGGCTTGCCGAAGTCGGTGAGGGCACACGATGTACATGAGGTCGACGACGATGGTGCTTTGCTCCGCTGTTTTGCTATGCTCAGGCTGTAGTCTCCAGTACATGGCAGACGTCGGTGCAATGCTGCACATGGTGCCTCCGTGCATGTGTGTTGGCCAATGGCACAAGGAGGCATGCTCCCATATCGAGCATGTGGTGCCTCTGGCGACTAGAGGTGAGCTAAATCGATGTAGGCTGCATTGCAGCGTGCACTGTATACGGCCAAAGGTGAGGTTGGTCGAAGGCTCGGGCTAGAGCGGAAGGGATACTAGTGAAGGTGATGTCGTTGGTGATGTTGGGTTACACAGATGGTACCGCAGTACAGTTCTTCATGGCGGTCGAGTCTAGCTGGACTTGCGGACGAGGAAGGTCAGCTTGAGAAGGCTGGCCAGGCTTCATAGGGTTCTGTGGGTCGTCAATGATGGGATAGGATGTTGTGCGTTCAAGGGAAAGGAGGCTTGGGTAGTTGTAGTGGTGATAATGGTGGTGGTCAGCCATGGGAGATCGGAGTAGAAGGAGATGGAGGAGAATATGAAGAAGATGGCGATAGAAAAAGCGATGGGCAGCTAGGGTTTTCTTAATGCTCTGCTCCCTCTCTGTTCTCTATTTCTATACACGCGTATATGAGAAACTGGATCGGGTCTCCTTTGGGCTCAGCCGGTTGAGCTGGGATGGTCTTCCAGCTGTTGGGCTGGGCTGGCCTTCCAGCTGTTGGGCTGGGCTGGGTGTTCGTGTCACGACCCGCACCCACTGAGAGGGTACGAGTACGTAACAACGTCCAGCCTACGCCGCAGTGTCGGCGGTAGAACACTGTCCTAGGTCACAATATCTAACAATATAATGCTAAGCAGTTTATACTCCCCGAATGGGGGTGACATAGCAGAATGTAAACTCAATCACATCTAAGGTAGAGCATAATGGAAGATAGATAAAACATGAAATCTAAAAGAGATACAGCAAATAGAAGTCTAAGTGTCTAAGATACACAAACCAAGAAATACATCTCAAAGCTCAAATACAGTAATCCATAAATACAACTCAAGACAACTGAAAATAAGCTATAAGCAAAATTCTAGCTATCTATACAACCTCTACTGTGTCTCCTCTAGGCTAGCAGGCAACCTCCAGGCTATCTGTAAAATTTATCAACAGGTCCAGTCAGGACAGGAGCGAGCACAATAAATCTCAACAAGTCATAGCAGGAAAGGAAATGTAATCATGCTAGAGAATAAAATACAGGATCTGAAGAATAGCGTAATGGTAAAAAAGAGACTGTAAGTAAATATCTACGATATATATAAAGAGAGACAGTGCTAGTGATTCAGAGTACTGCATAAACATGTGAATGGCTAAGGACTGATTCATGATTACACTACTTGGACTTTATTCACATAGTTCATTTATACTCTCCCATCCCCAATCAATACACAAGGATCCATTCAAGTTACGTTAAGATTCATGATTATACTACGTTGCCCATAAAGGGTGATTCCATGAATTGATTCGTGAAGGCTCGGTGATCATGAGGGTACATGAGTCACTAGCTGATTCCCGAAGATTCATGATGATATAAGCATATGATACGTGATGTAAGTGAAACACACATGACAAAAGTATCTGATGCTCCCGAGAGGGATAACATCTCATGAAGGGAATCCATATAGTACCAATCCATGTTACCAACGTGTCAGCATCAAGTAAGATAGTCTAAAGCAGGAAATATAATCCTAAACATGATATGAAATGATCAGAGAATGTACTCGCCTGCTATCTGAATGTCCAAAGGAAATATACTATCCGAGGAGAGGTGTCTGGCTCCTATTTAGAACAGCACAAGTCACAACAAGTCCAAAATGGTAAAATAAAGCTCTACTATACATTCTACATGATTCTAGGTCATTCTAGGTCAAAGTCAACTCTTGGTCAACTCTGGTCAACCGTACTAGTCAAACTAGGTTAACTTAGGCAGTACTAGGTCTAAACCTAGACTAACAAGTCTCATTAGGCCTAACCAAGCTTAGACTAACACTCACACAAAATCACAAAGCTACACAAGTTATCAAACACACATTACATATATATTCATATATATTTTTATTACAAGCAAGGTGTATAAAGACAAGGAGTGAGTGATACATGAATGTGGATATGGCAATGTGTACATAGCAGTATAATGTGTTCAAGTGTGAGGGGGTTATGTTAGAAGGATAACATTTAGCAAGGGTTCATTGTGTCACATAGAAGTAATAACATGTAAAGCATAGGTTTAGCATGTGTGTGTGTGGGTGTTAATCATAACAAAAGGGTTTATTTATACATCAAAGGGTTTACTCATAATAGTAAGTAGGTTTTATGTGTATTCATGCTTGGGGTTACTGTGAACATGTAGAAGGGGTTTTAACATATGAACATGGTGCTAAGTGCTAATATGGCATCATACATTCCTATCATGTTGGCATTCATATATAGCATACATTCATACTTGATTACGTTACTTACTTACATATGGATACTTGCATACATGTTATCATTATATATTGCATTACAATATTTATACATTATGCATTCATATCTATCATTACATATATATCTTGCATTCATATCTAGCATTATTTATATACTTTCAAGCATACATTGTATATCATTCTTTCATTCATGCATTGCTTATATGCATTATATTAATTGCATTCCTACATGCTTGCATTCAACCATATATATACATTAATGTAAAGAGAATATATATCATATATATATTATTTCATTCGTCTAACATATCATGCATTATATACTCTATATTCATTTAATATCCATACTACATAGGCTCATAGGTTACACAAAATGCATATATCGTATAGTCACTCTACTACTTAAAATCAATACTGTACCAATTGGGCATTCATTAAATTCTAGGATTAAAGTATGTTATAGATCTTTGTGTTAGCTTTCCGAAACTTTAAACGGATCACATTTCGTGTCCGGAAGCTCCCGAAATCGCAAAAAACACCAAACTGCATTCGTCTTTCGTACAGCTGACACTCAAATAATTTTACAGAAAGTTTCAGAATGAATTTGGCTTATTAAAATATATATTTGGAAATCTAACTTCGATACGGTTCTTTTAAAAAAACGGAGATAAATCGGAGTTTTAAGCTAAAAGCTATGACATTTTTATGTTGTTATTGCTACTAAAAACTGTTGATAAATATTATGACGAATTTAGGTAGTTTGAGACAAAAGAAACACAAGTATATAACATAATATATCAAGAACTCACTCTCTACACTAATATATATATATATATATATATGAGACACTATAGAACACATCTCCAATACAAAAATATGAGATTAAACATGTAATAATTCATTCATACATAACAACAACACATAGTGTGTCCAAATTTGGGGTTTTCTCACATGGACACAACCACAACACAAAGGACACTCCTATGACCTCCAAATGGACACGAAATAGACACAAATGGAGATACAACCATGGGGTCATTCCTATGGGTTCAAAATATTTCTATATGCATGTAGGGATGGATTAGAGGAGAGATTATACCTTTCGGGAGAGATTCAAAGAAAAATCCTTCCGACACGACACCGACACGTAGAGATTCTAAAAGGACACGAACGAGCTCCGAATCCTCCCAAACTTGGCTAGCACCCTCTAACCATGGAGTAGAGGAGAAATGAAGAAGATTTGGTAGAAGAATGGGTTGATTTGGAATTGGAATCAATGGAGGTTCATCTCTAAATTAATTTGGGGAAGAACAAGAGAGAGAAAGTGGATGAAAACAAATGAATGAAAGAGTGACTCTCTCCTTACCCCCCCATAGGTGGCTGCCCAAAAAGGGTGAGGTGTCCCCTATTTGAATGTCCAAAATGCCCTCCACTAATCTATTTAATTTAAATTAGGAATGGGTTAAAGGTTGAGGTCAATTTAGTCTAGTTTTAAGTCTCTAATTAAAATAAACATATCCATAAATAATTAGTCTAACTACTAACTAAAATTAATATCATGTAGACTAAAATTAATATCATGTGGGCCATGCCTAACTAGTGTGTGGATCCCACTAGAGTCAAACTACCCCCCCCTCCCCCCCCCTCCCCCCGAGTCCCCGTTTCAAGTCGGTTTGAATTGAAATTCGAACCCGACTCAAATAACCCCAAAACAATATCATAAATAATAAAATAAATTTCAACCTCAAAATAATATCATAAATAATAAAATAAATTTTAAAAATATTCAAAAATATAAAATGATAAAAATACCCCTATTTCTGAAAACTGGGGGTGACAAATCTATCCACCTTAAAAAAATTTCGTCCTCGAAATTAAAACAAAGCAATCACAGAAAACACATGCAGAAAACAATCTCATTCAAATACTTTTCAAAAAAAATTAGCAATAAAAAAAATCTCTTTGAGGCACATCAAACATTTGTAAATAAAAATTGATACGTGTCCGATACGGACACAAAACCATCACAAAATCACACCTATCAAAGGTCAAAATTAACAATCACCAACGCAATAAATATCAAAATAATTCAAAGAGGTCAAATGCAAAATATTCTTAGGCCAAAAATGACATTAAACATCCTAATCACATGGTTAAGCTCTAGGTCCAACAGTCTATAGGATTTCACTAGCAAAACATCAAAATCACAAGTCATTTTAAATAGTTTTAAATAATTTAAAATATACCAAAATCATATCATGATTTAAATGTCAATCAATAAATGATTAAAAATTACAAATTTCAAATTACTCTCATTTTAGAAAACTGGGTGTTACAGTCTACCCACCTTAGAAAATTGTCCTTGAAATTAAAATGTTTAACTCCCTCTAGGTCAAACCCCCACAATCAAGTCCCAGAACTTAAACAATCATACGATTTAAAAGGATGACATACAGGGTCATGACATATGGTGGTAGTGAAAGTCTCATCTAGGTATACTAGTCATGCTAAACCAAAACGGTCATAGGGTATCACAACATACAGCAATCTAGGGTGCTAAACTAGAAAGATATAGAAATAACAATCATCAAGACTATAAGACAGTCTACCATCCTATATGAAAACTGGTACTTATCAAAATAAAATAAAGTTAACTACCATTTATCTAATAAGGGTACTATTCAAGAAAATCAAAATCAAAAGTTAAAATGAAGCCAATTGCATGGAATCCAATCACAATATATTTATATATATAGCGTTAGAGAGGAAAAGCTAGCATTATGTACAAGTTATGTAGTTCGTGTGTGTATGGGTGTATGTGGACATGTTCATATGGTTAGATAATAGGCGTGTGTGTATGTATAATATACATGAAAAGTATAGGCAGATTTGGGTTTCAAACAAGCTATCCAGTTACACTACTCATGGCATATTGGTTAAACAATCTACAACACACAACCTATTTACTCATAACGTGCATGGCTAACCATATCATATATATATATATATATATATATATATATATATATATTCTATATATATATATATATATATATATAATACATTATATAAAGAGGTCGAGATTTAGTTATGTCTCTATATACATTATAACTGTATGCATAAACTCTATATATATCTATACAGGTATATGAACATATCATAGAGAGGAAGGTTAGGTTTACATGGCAGTGTATACGTTAGGGTGTGTGTCCTTGTACAGGGTTATAGCTTAGTATTGAATGGTTAAACCCCAGTTTTAGTTCAGCATTTACTACAAAATCTGAAAATAAGCTAACATTTAAACCAGGTAATATTAACATAATGCATTTCAGATTTTGGGGATTTGAAACATCACAACTAACTCAATGCTCCCAACACATCCTAACATGATGGAGATGAAACCCTAACATACTGTCCACACATTTATCTATGCACACAGTTCAATATTACATATTAATCTGAAATTGACTAAACATTGAAATCAATGTAAAAAAATGTCAACATGTATTCAGTTTTTGATTTTGGAAAAATTCGAACATCACCAACCCAATGTTTATCACAACCTAACATGTAAGAATATGAAACCTAAATTTATATCCCTACTTACCACAATGTATATAGCTTAAAATATTACATTTAAAAAAATAAAACACAAATGAACTAACATTTGGAATCTTGTATTAAGGGTTAATATGCACACAGTCTCAGATTGGACAAATTAAACACAAAACTCAACCAAATTTTTTGAATGAAACCCTATATATACATACATGTGCAGTGATGTAAACATAACTAATAACATAAAATTTATATTTAAATTACAAATTTTAACTGGAAATGCAGAACCAGTCTCTGTTACTGTACTGTATCAGAAATATTGGGGTTTTGAAAATTTAATATTAACAACATATTAATATGTATTTAGATATGTTGGAAATCAAAGTGTAGCATGCATACGTGTCAGGCAAAGAGTCTGTGTCCACTATATATATATCTCATATCCCAATATAAAAATCAAATTCTATATCAAGACCAACATTTAGATTCCTACTAAGATTACAAAGTAGGTGATTGATGTATCAAGACAGTTATTATTATTATTATTATTTAATACAAGAATAATAGCAAGAATGAAATAATGATAAAATCTGTTCTGCTTATCTGTTTAAAGAAGGAACCATTTTTGAAACCCAGAGCTAAACTATCAAATCCAAGATAGGTCTAGTAAAAATCATCGATTCATTGTATTATGAAGAAACCCATAGCAAAAAGTTACACAAGATTTATAAAAACAGCTAAAGCTACTCCTAAGTTAAATAATGAGAAGCAAAACAAAACAAACAAATAATAATTCCCTATTTTTTTAAGGACTGAAATAAAGTAGAAAAAATATGTTCAAAAATATTTAAGGTACAATTTGATAATCATATGCGTCTGTCCAAAATCATGGTACTCTAACCTAATCCTCGTCATACTAGTAAGCAAGGCTACGATAATCACAGAGTCCGACTTAGGCACATACCTCTAGAATCATGGTATTTAACATTTTCGCGATGCCGCTAGCTTGGCTGCGAAAACCGTTAAATTCTCACACCCGAGAAATATATCCAAGTCAGACTATATGTCCTCACCATGCTGGCTAATATGACTGTAGAAGACTAGATTCCATAACTTAGATGACCTAGCCCATAAATCATCTAACAAAATTTAATTAAATCAACAATGGATACCCAAAAATTAATTTATCAACGAACATCAAGATTCAAAATGAACAAAAATCTATTAATCATATAAATACAAACTCAAATTCACCATAATCCATCAAAATCAAATTCAACAACAAAAGTAAAGATAAATCAATCAGGGAAGAAGAGTTTTCAAATCGAAGTTAAAATAATATTCTCAAGGCATCCCAG
>JANAVB010037220.1:0-62500 GCA_029216955.1 Iris pallida
ATATAAATATATATCTATTATATTATATATATCTAAGATATATATATATCCATATATATAGTATATAAGGTGTGTGTGTATTATACTTACATAGTATATATATGTTATATATATATAGAAAAAAGAAATAGAAAAAGAAAGCATAGAAGAAGAAGCAGTAGCAATCAGGCCAACACCGACCTAAAATTCCACAGCAAAGCCCGGGCCGGTTAGCTATCCAAAATCTTACCAAACCCGTGCCCACAGCCAGCACAGGAAGAAGCCTGAGCCCCAGCCGAACAGGAATCCCGACACCCCCTTATTCTGGGAATCAAAACCGAATACATAAAACCTATGTATATATAGAGAGAGATCGGAGGAGGAGATTAGATGAAAACCCAAACCCTAAACGATCAACGCCAACCCCCCTGCGTGCCTTCCCCAGTGCGCGCGTGCCGCCCTGGACCACCTCGCGCGGTTGCGTGGGTCGCCGGAGGCCGAGGATGCCGCAGCCGCGCGCACACAGTGGCAGCAAAAGGCAGCGATCAACGTCGCTTCGCGGTACAATTTTTCCCTGTTCTTACAACAAAATCCTCTCCTGTAAATTTCTACGTATTTTCTAGATAACCCTCTATCCACCCCTTCAACTGGAATTGTCTGGTTATCCTTAAATAAATTGTAGAAATTCCTGAAACTTCAGGAAAAACATTAAAAACAGAGCATTAAAATCTGTTGTTGAGACCCAACTTGGAAGGCATGTTAGGATCGGTATGCTAGGAGTTTTCGAAAAATAATTAAAGACGGTCCTAAAAAATACCTAGGGCTACAGAACCCAATTTACGGAAGTCAATTTCGATGGCTATGCACCGAGAAATCGACTTCCCAAAGTAACAAAAAACCTGTTTTGAAAATTGTAGAAAATCATGAAAACCCTTTGATACGACGTGCGTCCCGCCAATCCGGGCGACGTGGCCACGAACCAAAAGCATCGAAAGGTGGGTAATGGCTTCGTGGATGTGTGGCCTTTGACGGAATTCAAATTGGTCGCGTGTGCACGACGAATTTGATGCGTATTCGTCAAAATTTACCGTATCGACCTCTGTGCAAATTTTCTAATTACTTTGTGCACGCTCGTCAGATCCAGACAAAACTTACGCCAATAGGACCGTATCATTTTTTTGGTCCTGTATGCCAAGTTTGGTTTAATTCTGAGACGGTTGAATCGGAACGCCGTTTTGCACGCCCCACGGTCCGATTCAACGGACGATTTTATGCACGGCCTGTCGAAATCCAACTTTGGACATACGGTTGGGTTCATATCAAAAAATCGGACATGTTGACATATAGTTTGACGACTTTAAAGACCGTTGACTCTGGTACACTTTTCGGTGCAAAGTGGGTCCAACGGCGGATACCGTTTTGACCCAAAATTACCGTTTTGCCCCTATATCCAGAATTGGACTTAAGGATAGGCAATTCTAGCTATTTTGACTATTCTGAGAACATTGGTAATGTTTATTTCAGCATCCGGAGACTGTTGTATGAGTTTTGACTATTGTGGCATACCGAGTAGTTCAGATTATCGGTTTCACCAGCACAGGACCACAGGCGAGTACAGTTTATTGTCTGCATTTCGAAATTGATTTTCACTATATTTCATTGATTGGCTATTGGTTATGTGATTTTTTATATTCTATTATAAATTGTTGAGTCGGAAATGAGAAGTACCAAGTATGTGTGATCCGACCGTAGACATTATTTATTTTCATGCAGTAGACCTCGTAGACAGTGTTTATTTTCATGCAGTAGACCTCATAGACATTGTTTATTTTCTGCAAGTAGACCTCGTAGACAGTGTTTATTTTTTGCAAGTAGACCTCGTAGACATTATTTATTTTCTGCAAGTAGACCTCGTAGACATTATTTATTTTCTGCAAGTAGACCTCGTAGACATTGTTTATTTTCATGCAAGTAGACTTCGTAGACCTCGCGGTGTAGTGTCCCAGACTAATCACATATCAAAGGTCCTTCTAACAGTTGGGGAAAGTATTTTGTGTCTATTTATTTGCTATTGGTTTTCCGTATTTTCTGTTTATTTTTAAAAATATGTAATTGATGTCTAACCTCTGTTGTATAGTCATTTTCATTTATTGAAATTGTATTCAGTGAATTGTGCTTGTTCCATTCCTGACTGAAAACCAATATTTTTCAGGTTAGCCATGGATTCACTTAGCCTGGGAGTTACGGGTGTACTTGCAGACAAAAGCCTAGAGATTAGCTAGATGGCTGAGTTGTAGTCATTCCAATAATTGTACAAGTTTATATTTTTCTGCAAATGTAAAACTTGTGATCATTGTAAATTAAATTAATTTTGTGAATGAGCATTATTTGTGATTTTGATCTTCATGGCCGTGACAACGTTCTACCGTCGACACTGCGGCGTAGGCTGGTTTGGACACGTCTCGTATCCGTTTAAGAAAAAAGAGTGTGGGTTGTGACAAGTTTTTATGGTGGCCTATGCAGGTCTATTTTCACAAATTATGCAAACTTGTGATAGTACTTAAGTTAGTCGTACTATTGCGGGCCTGTGACTAGGAAATGCTCATTCACAAGTTAAGGTTAATTTAAATTAAGAGAATGACTAGGACTAGGAGTCCCTTATACAAGTTTACCGATGGGTAGTCTAGGCCATGCAACTTAGATGAGGAGTTATTAATTTTGATAGTTTGTCAGATTCCCATAGGTACACTATTACCTCTTGATAGGACGATATGATCCAATGTGGATAGATTATTCACTTGGTGTGGCAGAGCTTCATAGAGGTAATGATCTAACCTTGATAAATTGTTCAATCCCTCCTCTTTGCCTCTTTAGATCTCATCCTCATATCTTAGTCCGAATTGCCTATTTAGTTACTATTTTGCCTAAGAATTATTTTTATTATATAATTTCTGATTATGTTACCCATATATGAACCTCGAGTTAGTTTCGATTCAAGTTTTTCCTCAAAGGTTTGAGTACACATGGAATAGTTGGAATGTTTGTATTTCTTTGTCTTCAGTTATTTCCTCCCTGTTTATCTTTTATTTTAAGGATTGTGACTGATAGATATTTACCTATTTCATAGTCAACTTGTTAGAATCTCTAGAAGCTCATGGATTTTTACAGACATAGTTTAAGGAATGTTAGTTAACTCATCATGGCAGGACAGCAGCGCACTGTCGCCATATATTTGAATTATGGAGACTATGGGTTCACTGCAGCCAGCAGCGCACTGGCGAGTCACGACCCCTAGAGTTGAAATTGTTTAAGAGAAAATATGTTATAGAATATTGCTAAACTATAGCTAGTGGTCCTCTTTTGACCGTAGTCACCCATGTGTCAATATAAGGTAGAGTATCGGATATCATATCACCCTGAAATCACGAATCCAAGGGTTTACCACAGTCCGAGTATATGGGCGAGGCATAACTCTCGGTGAAATGACTTCAGACGTGATTACAAGTTTAGGATACTATGGAGGATAGGACAATGCCATGTATGTCCCATAAGACCCGAAGCCAATATTAGTGGAAGTTTTGTAAGTTGGGTAGCACGTCTCCCGATCTAGCATTCCGTAGTCCTTGTGACCTATTGACGAGGATATTGATTGACGCTAATAGGTTTACCTAGAATATAGAATTTTGAGGTCCATAACCCATTAGTCGACCAAGGCCTTGGATAAGAAGATAGTAGGAAGACTGTATAAGCAAGAACACCTGGTAAATTTTTGATTCTCACAAAACTTGAACTACTTGTACCTTCTCTCAAAAATCTTGTATACTTGTAATTTGACTATTTTGACCAACGTTGCTATTCCAGCCTAGTTTTGCAAGCTCACTCTGTTCTCGAGCTTGATTCAAGACATATGATTAGTGGGGACGCCTGCTAACATATTGTTGTTTGCCATTAAAATTCTTTTATTATAAATTTCAATACAAACAGAACAGTATTACAATATAGGACTTAGATGTAGTCCTAGGAGTACACTTTTGTTTATCTGGGTCCCTTGTGCCGATGGAGTGAGTGGTAATGCGTTGACTCCGTTGACGATCTGACGACGGTTATCGGTTCTCTGAAGGTTTGGATTGCTCTGGGTGCTGGAGCTTGCTGAGAGGAGGAAGATGTTGAGTGTCTGTATCTGCCTCTCTGGTGGTGTGTTCTTTCGTTTTTCGTACGTAGGATCGTTCTGTGTGTGTTCATTGTGTGCGTGAGAAGGAAATGATCCCTCTATTTATAGCTTTGTAGGCTGGCTGCTCATGCGCGTACGTAGGATATGCCTGTACGCGGGGATGCCACATAATGATTGTTGATGGGGGCACATGGACGATGCGTCCTGATCGAGGGGTTGAATTCTTCATACTGCTGTTGTGAGCCGACACGTAGCAGAGGAGAAGATCTTTCTGTTGCTAAAATCTTGGGTGAGTTGAGTCAAAGGACACGTGTCGTCGACTCATGGCTCGGAGATCTCGGATTTGTTGGGGGGAATAATTTGGTAGGATGCACCTAGGACTGGGCACATGAGGAGATTTTGGCTCGTAACCTTTAGGAGTCACGAACTATTCTGGGCGCATGGCTTTTGAGGCGCATGCAGAGCTTCAAATGGAGACTTTCCTTCTGTCTTTAGGGATCAGTGAAAAGTCTGGGGCGCATGGCTTTTGAGGCGCATGCAGATTTGGGCGCATGGCTGCGGAGGCGCATACGAGTGGTTGGGTGGCCACGTGGCAGTAGCCGTCGGAGTAAAGTAATGATGTCGGAGTAAAGTAATGATGAAGCTGATATTGGCGACGCTTCGTCTTCTGAAAAAGCTGTCAACCGTTCAGACTTCGGGAGGCGTGCTGCCAACTCTGTCAGTTCAGCATTTAATGTTTCTGACATTCGATGGACAGCTGAGTGGGCGCATCGATTGGCGTTCCACTAGGCGTATGGGACGCATGGGGGTGCATCCTCTGTGATGCGCTTGGTACTGAAGGGCGCGTCTGTGCTGATGCGCTTGATGTTGAAGGGCGCGTCTGTGTGATGCGCTTGATGTTGAAAGGCGCGTTTGTGTGATGCGCTTGATGTTGAAGGGCGTGTCTGTGCATGGCGCATCTTCATTGGTCCGTCTGTTGAGTTCTTCAGAGCATTAGTGGCTCCCTGACTTAGCTAAATTCGAAGAGGCGAGTTCATTTATCAAAAATACAAGTTTATTGCACTGACTTCGGGAAGGTTGCCACTTGGCGCATGGGTTTGATTTGCCCTGGCCTATGAATAGCAACAGTTTTAGAGAGTCTTGTTGTCTCTCCCTTGACTTCTCGATGAAGATGGATTCGACTGATCCTCCTCTTTGGCAAGACATTGTACTGTGGATGATGGTTCTCCTTGTTCAAAGAAGCTTTGACGGTGAACTCCTTCAGAAGATAAGAGCCCCAGGCTGGTAGATGTGCCTGTACGTTGACGAAGAAGTGATTCACTCTGATGGGGCGGAGTGATGAGCTGGAAGACATGTACAGCATGTTGCAACTGTTGGAACACAGACTGCCTTGGTGGTGGAGCCACTGTCTTACGGTAGCAGCAGTTGATGACGACCGTAGCACAAGTGTGCCCTGTGAGGGGCACATTATGCTTGTTGGTCGGCTCTCCTGATCGGCGCTTGTGAGTGATCACATTGCGTAGATCGTTGGAGGAGAGTGCCACCTTCGCACCGCCTTCAGACGTATGGCAAGGCCAAGCGCCGGGGTGGTCAAGTGAGAGTGCCACCTTCGTACCCCCTTCAGGCGCATGGCAAAGCCAAGTGCCGGGGTGGTCAAGTGAGTGCTGCGCCCCCTGATCTAATACCAAACAGGCATCCCGATCAGTAGTGGGGAAACCACAACATTTGAAGTGACTTGAACGGACCTCAGACGCACAACCAGAGGAGGCGTGGGAGTTCAAGACCACTGGGTTTGCCTTGCTCGACTTGGTTGTGAACGCAATAGATGCGCCCAAGTGAGACAAGGACTTTGAAGGTCGGCTCGTTTTTGGCGCCGCAGCACCCGAGTCGACCTTGTACAGCTTACCATCAGCAGCGCGCATGATTGTGAGCGCATGCTTCTGGTTTACTGCTGGCATAGCACGTTTGAGGCGCATGGCCCGTGCCGCCTTGGACTTCTTCGTACCAGCCCGTGGGGCGTATAGTACTCAGAGTCCAAATTATCCTCGCCATGACAGCGAGTGAAGAACTTGCAGCTAACCCAGAATTTTGTGGCTCGAACGGGCTCCCTGGATAATGGGCGCCCTCTTCTTTATTTATTTTTGGTGCCCTTTTCAAAGGAGGCAAGAGGGCTCTATATATAGAGTGGAATGAGACATCCCTTCTTCTCCTTTCCGATGTGGGATTAAAAGTAAGATCCCTTCTTTTTCATGCTTCTACATGACCCCCTTCAAAGTTTTTAAAACTTTTGGACAAGTTTTGAAATACTTTGAACAAGAAGCATGAATGGTAGAGCTGTTTAGGTGTAACAATCCTATCAGAGGTAGTATGGACGTGATAGGTTTGGGTACTTCTACTGGGAAATTTATGTGGACTTATCATCCATGGCGCACCTTGGTTTTAGGTACAGATAATAAGTTGAGAGAGAGAGAGAGAACCAACATATTTACTCAGAGGTAATATGGACGTGGTAAATATGGGATTGAACGTGGTAGGAATGACTCTGGAGGGAGATACGCGGAACTACTCAGAGGTAATGTGGACATGGAAGTTCTGCTGGGGAGGGTGTAATCCTTTACTCTCTTTTTTTAGGAATAAAAAAATACACAATTTTCTGTGATGTGTTCATTTTTGTTGTCATAAACTTGATGATTTGTATGGACCTATTATCTTTTGCGCACCTTGGTTTTCAGGTACAGATAATAAGTTTGAAAGAACCAACATGTTTGCTCAGAGGTAATGTGGACGTGGCAAATATGGGGTTCAAGTGGTGGAATCACCCTACTCAGAGGTGTTATGGACGTGGTAGGAATGATCCTGGGGGATACGCGGAACTACTCAGAGGTGATGTGGACGTGGAAGTTCTGCGATCAATGTACGGCAACGCAGGGGTTGTCTGTACGAGATGTTTACTCAGAGGTAATGTGGACGTGGTAAACATGGTGGATAGCGTAGTCTTATGGAATGTAAGATTCTGCTTTGTAGGGCGTAGGGGAACAACTCAGAGGTGATGTGGACGTGGTTGTCCTTCTACTGGAGGATGCTACGGAATAGCTGGGTTCCGGAAGCGTATGATTTCGTTAGAAGGGAATTATCTGTGAGTCCTGATGATTGGATCCACAGATCCCCTTGTGGAAGTACATGTCTGAAAGATGTCAAGAGTAGTACTTCTTTAGGAACTTGCCGTTGATGGACATCATGAACAAGTCCCCATTAGGTTTGGCGAGGCGGTAAGCACCGTTTGAGTATACCGTCTCTATAATGAAAGGTCCTTCCCACTTGGGCTCGAACTTTCCTGGTGTCTTGTGAGTTAACACCATCGGCCTCCTGACTGCCAGAACCAGGTCGCCAACTTGGAAAGTCCTCTGCTTGACCTTCTTGTTGAAAGCCTGTGAAATACGGGCTTGGTAGAGTTTGATGCGTTGTTGAGCTAAGAGACGCTTTTCATCAAGTGCCTCATATTCCCACAGACGACGACGTTGATTGTCTTCTTCTGTGAGTTGATTTGTGATTGCTACGCGGAGAGAGGGTATCAGGATCTCAAGAGGCAGTACCGCTTCGCTTTCGTAGAACAGGGAGAATGGTGTGTTGCCCGTCGGGGTCCGTACCGTTGTGCGGTAGGCCCAAAGGCATTCGCCGAGCTTTTCGTCCCAGTCGCATTTGTTGGATGACACGACCTTTTTGAGTAGCCTGACAATAGTTTTGTTGAACGCCTCGGCCAATCCGTTTGTTGTCGGATTGTAGGCGGTTAATACCACGTTTTGAATGCGATTCTTATCACAGAATCTGCTGAAAACATGGCTGATGAACTGAGGTCCATTGTCGTAGATGATCCTCCGGGGTACCCCAAAACGGTAGATGATGTGGTGCTTGATGAAGCTGATCACCTTGGAGCTTTTCACTTCTGCCAGTGGAACTGCTTCTGTCCATTTGGAGAAGTAGTCGGTGATGGCTAGGATGAAGCGGTGTCCTCTTGATGAAGGAGGGGTGATCGGTCCCACAATGTCCATGCCCCAAGCTTCGAAGGGCCAGGAGGCGACTGTAGGATGTAGTGGTTCTGACGGTGTATATATGAAGTCTGCGTGAAGCTGGCACGCATGGCACTTCTTAGCATATTCAACAGCGTCAGCGGCCATGGTTGGCCAGTAGTAGTCCATGCGTTGCAGTCGGTCCTGCAACTTAGGGCCAGGTTGATGGGCCCCACAGGTTCCGTCGTGAGCTTCTCGAAGGGCTTCGGCCGCTTCTTCGTTGGACAAACATCGAAGGAGAAGTCCATCGTAGGAGCGCCGGTACAGCATTTTAGTGGCTGTATCGTAGTAGAATCGAAGAGAGCGTCTCCTGATTGAGACGGCTTCTTTCAGGTCTTCTGGGAGAATTCCGTAGACAGCGAAGTCGATGAACGGGAACCTCCAGTCTTGGACATTAACACCAGTACTTGTCGGCATGGCGTGGGCCATGTGTGAGCATAGGTTGTTTTTAGGACAGACTAAGTCTCTCCCGACTACCGTGACATAGTGTTGAGTCCTGAGGGGCGCTGCCAATGAGGCCGCGAGGCCAGCCAGAGCGTCGGCCTCCAAGTTTTATAGACGGGGTACATGTTCGATGAAGAACCCAGTGAAGGTTGAAATGATCTTCAATGCAACTTCGTGGTAAGGGATCAGATCTTCATGGCGAACTTCGTATTGCCCTCTGATCTGGTTTCCAACGAGTTTTGAGTCACCGTAGGCTTCCAGATGATTTACCCCCAGCTGTTGCGCCAGCTGGAGTCCCATAATAAGCGCGTTGTACTCGGCAACATTGTTGGAGCACGGCTTCGAAAGGGAGTAAGCACGCTGGATGACCAGTTGATCGGGGGAGACTAACACCACCCCCACTCCTGCGACGATTTGGCCTTTGGGGCCGGTTCTTAAAGCGCCATCGAAAAACATCCGCCAGACGGAGCCTTCTTCGGTGACGTTTGATTCTTGGACCTCATCCGGGATATCTTCATAGAGTTTTGAGGACTCTGGGATGGGGTGTGCAGCTAAAAAGTCGGCCAGAGCTTGACCCTTAACAGCTTTTTGCGGAACAAATACCATGTTGTATGGTGTTAACAAGATCACCCATGTGGCTAGCCGGGAGTTCAATGATCCTGGCTTCGTCATGAGGACTCTGAGCGGATTGACTCGGGAAATGACATGAATTGTCTGGCCCGAGACATAATGACGAGTCTTCTGAATGGCAAATACTAAAGCCAAGCACTCCTTTTCAACGGGGTTGTACCGGTGTTCGGCCCCGATGAGTGTTCGACTGAGGTAGTAGATTGCTTGCTCATAGCCTGTATCGCTATTCTGAGCTAGCAGAGCGCCGAAGGAATGATCCATGGCACGGAGGTAAAGGAGAAACGGTTTGCCGACGACGGGTGCCACCAGGACTGGTGGGCTCGTCAAGTAGGCTTTGATGTCGTCGAAAGCCTTTTGGCATTCCTCTGTCCAGACGTAAGAGACTCCCTTCTTCATGAGCTGGGTGAAGGGTTAACATTTGTCGGAGAGGTTTGCTATGAACCTCCGGATGTATGCCAGACGTCCCTGTAGGCCTCGAAGTTCTCGAAGGTTCTTTAGAGGGTCCATATCAAGGATGGCTTTGGTCTTCTCGGGATCGACATGAATGCCTTTCGCCATGATGATGAAGCCCAAGAACTTTTCGCTAGAAACCCCCAGGAAGGATTTAGCGGGGTTTATCTTGAGTTGATGCGCCCGCATGAGATTGAAGACTGTCTTGAGGTCTTGCAGGTGATCTCCTTTGAGACGGCTCTTGACTGCGATGTCGTCAACATAGCATTCGACTGTCTTACGAAGGTTGTCACGACCCGCTCCCGAATAATCGGACATGAGTCGGACACGCCCAGCCTTTATTATTAGACACAATGAAGTAAGCTGTACCAATCTAGAGAAACTAACCAGATAAACATGAAAGTATAGAATCACAGCATCTATATAATGTGTCCCAACCAGAAAAGAGATACAATATCTAAATTTATTACAATTCAACTATAAGAGTCTGCTAGTCTCAATACATGGAAAGATAAATGGAAACTAAATGAAGTACTAGGCCTCTGCGGCCTCTAGGTCACAAGCAGCTCCAGCTGGCTCAGGAGGGAAGGCAGTATCCTGTCCATAGTATGTGTCACACAAAGCCTCAATCTCACCTATCATAACATATCCAGTCAGGAGCGGAGCAAAGTACAGTTCTAGGTAATAAACAATAACATAATGATATGAAAAGTAAATGCTGGAAGAACAGGATAAGAACAAGGTATGTAAAGAACATGAAGAACATGAACTACTGCTATAAAGATACAGGAAAGATCATGACTATAGCTAATATCAAGATCAGGATCATAGGAACTAATGTAAGAATAAAATCCTGAACATGTGTGTAATATATTTGAAATACTACTATGATATGTGACCGGCTTGGGTAAGACCATGAAAGAGCATGAAAAGATCCTGAAAGATCATATAAGGTACGGCTTAGGACCCGCGTGCACTGTGCGAGGCCTAAGCTAAAGATCATGAATAAGTATCCGAGTTTGGTCACATATCTAGAGTATTTCCCCACCCCAAGATGCAAGTAAGATCATGAAAGAGCAAGTAAGATCATGAAAGAACAAGCCAGAAAAGATCATGAACGTGTCGCAGTGTGTCAGCAATAAAGAACAAGGAAAATGTACTGAACAAAACCATAGAATGTACTTGCCTTGCTCCAGGAAGTACGAGTAGGTAAAAAGTGCTGGAGGATCTCCTGTTTAAATAATGATTTACAAGGATAAGTCGACAATGTAAAATTGATGATTAAGTCTAAGATCACTAAGACCAATTTTAGGTTCCACTTGATAAATACTAACTACTCTATAGATATGATTACAGATGAACTAAACTACTACATTAGCTACTTCTTGTAGGTGTAAACATCCTAACATCTGACCAAGAGTTGTATCCTGAAACCCTTGTTTATAGCAATAAGCATACATGGAAGGGTCAACCTAGAAATTGATTTAATAAGTCTTTGCAAAAATACAATTACTCCCAAAACCTACACTTGGTTTTACTGTCTACTGCTGAACTTAGGATTTAATCTTGTGGGAAAAGTCATACACAACAGTGGTTGATCCTATAACAACACCAATTGTTCACTTATACTAAAACCAAACTTCCCCAGGTTACTGCGATATCCAGTTTAGCAAAAACACAGACAAAATAGCACCCATGCAAACCCAGTTCATGAAATCGAACCAGAACATGAAAGCATGGTCCCCAGGTTCAACAACAGTGCAAGTACAACTATAACTCAAGAGTTGTTGGTACCTAAACTGGTTAAGGATACCCAGATTGAAAGTTAAGTCATAACAGCACACAAGGCCATACAACTGCTATTAACCAACTGAATCCCATACCTTGGTCCCAACTATGTCCTGCTCTCCATAGTTCAAACTTAGGACTGATCTTCCCAGGTTCATGATAATTTCAGTTAACTGAGTTCTCAAAGAATTAATTACCAAGCTTCTTAATTATCAAGAGAAACTCAAGTTCCTGGAAAACTCTCAAGTTCCTGAGAATTTCAGTCTCAAGTTCCTAAATTCCCGAGGCTCATCAGTTCTCAGTTCATGATGCAATAGCAGGCTCACAGTAATATAGACAGGAAAAATACCATGGTATCTAATAGTTTGAACAGAGAATGGAAACAGGATATAGTAAAGAGCACCAGGTAACTCACCTATCAGAAAGGATCTCATAGGCTAAAAAAAGACTCAGTATCCAAACTGAAACAGCCTTCCCTTCCATAGTCAAATTAACTAACCAATGGTTGTAAAACAAGGGATCCTGAATGATACATTATTTTAGTTTAACACAGTAAAATACATCACAAGCCACTTGGAAACCATTCTCCCATCATATGTAGAATCACCAGAGCTTTTAAGGGAATTATAACAACCTCAGATTTTACTAGCTCGAAATCATCATAGGTTATTTTGAAGTAAGCTCTCAGCCATCCCCAACTTGATGTTTAACCCAACATATATTTCCAAGGGACTGAGATTGATTTCCCAGTCACAACCTCATCAAGTTGTTCTAATGGCTGCTAGGTAGCCATTGAAAAGCATTCCCAGCACAGTATCCACTGGTACATGATTTCATTGAACCATGTAGAAGTATTAAATACCCAATGACTGAAATGGCTCAGTCACAGCCTTCAGATTTCACTCATTAGACAGTATAGGAAACCATGATAAACACATATCATTCAAACAGAATATGGCTGAAACCATATCACCCCAATATATGTGTCATGCCCATTCCCAGGAATCAACAAGAAAATCATTGGTTATAAAACTCGATTCCAGATTATTATTTCCCATCCCACAATACTGCAGTATGAAAATAATCCAAATTACCATACGAGATACTAACTAATCATAGGAAGACAACTAAAACTTGCAAGAAGAAAATTATAGCTACCTGGTTTTCGAAAGAGCTGTTGATTCAGAAACGGAGCACAACCTCAATGTCCAAAATCAATGAGTATAACTGTTCAGGCAATACAACAAACACATAGAACACAATATAAAAATGGTGCTCTCATAATGTTAGGGTGTCCAAAGAATTTCTATATTCTCTAAATTACCTAGTTAATCCCAGATTCAGACTTCCAAGCTAATCCCAGGCAATCGATCCAATGATTTAGCACACGAAATTCTAGGAAAGGAAACCACGGTTGAAATCAAAATCATTCACAATCGAGATTCAAAATCACTAGGTTGAACACTCACCATCGTTTCTCGTTCTCGATTGAGGAAGAACGATCGATCGATCACAAATCAATTCTCCCTACAAAATTTGATCAATCCAGAAAAGAATTGAGAGCTGGAATTACAAAACTAATTGATCAGAAGGTTGACTCTTACTGAAATTAGCTTGTCTCAACAGGAGCTCGACTGTTGGGAAGAGGGGTTGCCATGGCTGCCATTTCCATTCCTCCAGATCCAGGGAAATCGAATGAAAGAATTTAAGTTGAAGAATGAATAGAGGATGGCTTCATCCACAGAGAGAAGGGAAGGTTATATAGGCTAATGATGCGAGGAAGCTAGGCTAATCCAAAGAAATGGCGGGAGAATTGGCTCTGACAAGCGGTTAGAACGGTGGAGAGATAACAGAGCACATGGCTACTGTGCCATGGCCGTTAGAGTTAATTTGAAAACGAGAATTCAAAGAATGCTCTCAGTGAAGAGCTAACCTCTTCCAGAGAACCCTTAAAGAAACAGTGACTGCTAAAATCAATGGGCTGGTTTATAAAGGCTGGTTTATGGGCTTAAGTGAAAGCCCAACATAAAACCAAAGTGAAAAGAATTTAATAAATTGGCTAAGGGAAAATAAATAACAAAATATTGGTTTTAAGAAGAACATATATTCAGAAAATTTATGGAAAAGGAAAAATTTACATTTCCTGAAAAAGTAGAGTTACAAATACTCTCCCCCTTGAAAAATTTTGCCCTCGAAATTGGAATGTAGACACAGAAAAATCAAATAGTGAATCCAAAGAGTTGTTTATTGAATTCAAAAAAATGTATAAAAATACAAAGCACTCAAGTGAACAAACTAGGGTATCGCTCACGCATCTCATCCTCACGCTCCCATGTGGACTCTCCCGGAGAGTGGTGTCTCCACATGACGCGAACGAGAGGAATGGTCTGGTTCCGCATACGTTTCTCTCTCCGGTCCAAGATCTCTATTGGCTGCTCCTCGTAAGTCAATCTCGGGCCCACCTCCAGCTCGGAATAGTCCACCACATGGCTCGGGTCTGGAATGTATCGTCGAAGCTGAGATACGTGGAAGACATCATGCACTCCCTCTAAGCTATCTGGAAGTGCTAGTCGATATGCCACCTCGCCAATCCGTGCCGTCACGTCGAAGGGTCCGATGAATCTCGGACTGAGCTTCCTGCCTCTGACAAAACGAATGGTGCCTCTGGTCGACGAGATTCTTCAGGAACACTCTGCTTCTAGCTGCGAACTCCGGTGACCATCTGCTGTTGTCCGCCTAGTGCTTCTGTCGATCCACGACGCTCTGAGCCTTGAGTCCAAGTACACGTAAGAAGTTTGGGATATCATGCTTTGACAAGGATTGAGGATCAAATAGTCACGAAGTGGAAGGAATTTCAATTACAACTTAGAGGAGCAACATCATGAAGACACAAATATTAAGTATGATAAAAAAATCGATAGTTTAACACAGGTGGCTAGCACAAGATAGGAAAATCATGGTCAGACAGACATGATTTAAGATCAAAATTTAGACAAGACACAAACGAAGTATGGAATCAAAATCTGGCAATGTATAATTTGAGAAAATCAATGATCTAATGATACAATACTAGAAGGTAATTAGCAAGGGTTGATTTGAGGAACGTACGAAATACTTCGGAGATACAGTATCAAATCAGGGTGAACATGCAAGGATTTGTGATTCTCAAAAACATTAATCATATGAAAAGGGATTATAGTCTCCAGAATATCCAAGAACATATTGGTATCTGCAATCACTTTGCTTAGAATCCCTACCCCGCCAGTATGTATCTGACTGCAGTGGACTTTCGGCTCCGTGACTCAAATAACAATATGTCTCCAAATACTCTATCAACCTTATCCATTTTCTAACAATCATTGACGAAACAACCCAAGAGATCAAGATATGAAGAATATGACAAGTCTCGACAATCCTCGAAAACCTATGGGTGTCTGAAATCACTTCAACTTAGAGTTCCTACCTCGCCAGTGCGCTACTGGCTGCAGTGAACCCTCAGTCTCCATAATCCAGCTAATGGCTGCAGCGCGCAACTGTCATGCCATAGTAGGTCATCGAATAGCCTCTCGACTTTATTCCTAGGAATTTCAAAAGAGTTTCAAGGAGTTCAAAATGAGTTTCAGTAGTCCAAGTCACGGAAATGGTGAAATTACCTGACTGTTAGAATACATGAGTTTATTAGGTACTAAAAATGATAAGGGATCCGATCAGTGAGTACAAAAGGACAGCCAGGGGGATTTAAAATTTCAGACAGGACGAAGTTTCAGATTATGACGGAATATCAACTGATATCTAGAATGGTAACAAGGTTCCACATATGGAACGTTATCTTGAAAGGATAACAGAGTCTCGAAGGACGAACTGAAGCAAGGTATCAGATAGAAGACAAGTTTCAAAATAAGAAATAAAATTCCGCACTGGAAACGAGTTTCAATAAAATCTCGAGTAACAATGAAATCTCAAGTAAAACTTGAATAGAAAACGAAATCTCAATAAGGTACACAGTGGAAAATAGAAAATCTAGTATCAACAAAGTCGTGAATAAGGAACAAATTCTCGAATAGAAAATCTCAATGAGGAGACAAGATTTGGAATAGGGAACACAGTCTCAACGAGTTGCGAGTAGGAACTGAAATTCAAAGTCCGGTAAATCTTGGATGGGAGGCAAAATCACGAATAAAACAAAGTCTCGAAATAGGAAACAGGATCTTAAATTCTCGAATGGAATCAAGTTATGAGTAGAAAAAGAATCAATAGGTGAGTAAAATAATATCCATGAAACAAGCGATACCTCAAATAGGGAACAAGATCGAAGCAAAGTTGTGAATAGAACAATTTCCAAGTAGAAACAAGCCACGTAGAAAACGAATCTTACATAGGGAACAGGTCAAAACCGAAGTTTTCAAACGATGTCTGGAATGGTGAATAGAAACAAGTATTGAATAAAAATCAAATTCCAACTATCCCCAAATAGAAAACTGGACTTCGGAAAGAAAACAAAATTTACAAATTGTAACTAGTCCTGAATAGGAAACAAAATTCCTGAGTAGAATCTCGAAAAGAGCAAGGTTACGAAGAATGGATTGGAGGAGTACCAATCAACGAATAGGAAACAATATCTCGAGTTAAGTTTCGAATACCAACCAAGATTTTAAAATAGAAAACAAGAAGTTCCAAGAAATGGTCTAGATGCTAAAAGAAATTTAAGAAAAACTAGGCTGCTAATCAAGATACATGGTTTTTCCAACCATGCAAAAATCTTCAGTCTTAGTCTGTCTTCAGTATTCCTCCGGAGTGGAAATCTCTCTAACCTTCTTCAATTGTCCTGACATAGGTTGATCCCTGCGGTAGTGCTTCATGTGATTGTTGCATCTGGACAGGCGGGTCCCCTTGTTGTAGTCCTGGTGCTTCTCGCGTTCGTCCTTGGGCAGCGTGATCAGTGGCCTCCGAGCAGTTCTTGACTTGGTGGGCAGACGATCTGCAGTGCAGGCATAGCCTCCGTCTTTTGCGGCACTCTTCATAGTGGCATCCTGAGAGGTGACAGAAATTGTAAATGATCGTCGGCTGGATCTGAATCTGGATCTCCCGCTGGGGCTGAAGTGCAGGGCTCTGGCAGGAATATATGGCTGCTGGCGTACTGGCTGCTGAGATCTGCTCCTGATGATGCGACTGGTGATGTGACCGATGAAATGCTGACTGAGTGTTGTGATGCTTTGCGGGTCCAGGGTAGTTGTTGTCTTTGTCATAAATCTTCACGTCTTTCATGAGCTTCAGCTTCCGGTTTCGTTTCATTGTCTGTGTTACATTCTGAATCTCCAGGCTGGTGGCTCTAATCTTCAGAGAAGTCGGATCCTCACATGCTGAGATGATCTTCAGTGGCGGCTTCAGGTTCTCGATCGGCTCTCTGGTGCAAGATATGCGCTTGGTGTCGGAAAAGTCCAAGTGTCTGAGCGTCTGGAAATCAGAAGTTCTTCCTGGCTCGGAGAGTGTATCCACAAGTCTGACTTGGAAATGGTGGCCTGCTTCCTCTGGTTGTCAAGGGACCCTTCAGACGTCTCCGTCAACTACGTACTACCCATGGGAATAGTAGAGTGATAGAAGGTAGTAGAAGCTCGAAAATGTCAAGTGCAGGCGACTTGACAGTTCTGGTGTCGCATGCTTTTGAACTATCTGCAAAACAGAAAACTGTTAAAATAACCTAGACCTACATACAACAAGTGTTTATAGAATATCAAAATACCTGATACACCTGATATACCTGATATACCCTTATTTTCCGATTTTCCTATGCTGTGATCAAGTTTCCCTAGTGTAAATCAAGTCCCCCAATAGTACGCTAAGTCCTAGGTACCATTAGGATGGACCTGCATGGGCCACCACTAAAAACATGTCACGACCCACTCCCGAATAATCGGACACGAGTCGGACACGCCCAGCCTTCATTGTTAGACACAATGAAGTAAGCTGTACCAATGTAGGGAAACTAACCAGATAAACATAAAAGTATAGAATCACAGCATCTATATAATGTGTCCCAACCAGAAAAGAGATACAATATCTAAATTTATTACAATTCAACTATAAGAGTCTGCTAGTCTCAATACATGGAAAGATAAATGGAAACTAAATGAAGTACTAGGCCTCTGCGGCCTCTAGGTCACAAGCAGCTCCAGCTGGCTCAGGAGGGAAGACAGTATCCTGTCCATAGTATGTGTCACACAAAGCCTCCATCTCACCTATCATAACATATCCAGTCAGGAGCGGAGCAAAGTACAGTTCTAGGTAATGAACAATAACATAATGATATAAAAAGTAAATGCTGGAAGAACATGATAAGAATAAGGTATGTAAAGAACATGAAGAACATGAACTACTGCTATAAAGATACAGAAAAGATCATGACTATAGCTAATATCAAGATCAGGATCATAGGAACTAATGTAAGAACAAAATCCTGAACATATGTGTAATATATTTGAAATACTACTATGATATGTGACCGGCTTGGGTAAGACCATAAAAGAGCATGAAAAGATCCTGAAAGATCATATAAGGTACGGCTTAGGACCCGCGTGCACTGTGCGAGGCCTAAGCTAAAGATCATGAATAAGTATCCGGGTTTGGTCACATATCTAGAGTATTTCCCCACCCCAAGATGCAAGTAAGATCATGAAAGAGCAAGTAAGATCATGAAAGAACAAGCCAGAAAAGATCATGAACGTGTCGCAGTATGTCAGCAATAAAGAACAAGGAAAATGTACTGAACAAAACCATAGAATGTACTTGCCTTGCTCCAGGAAGTACGAGTAGGTAAAAAGTGCTGGAGGATCTCCTGTTTAAATAATGATTTACAAGGATAAGTCGACAATGTAAAATTGATGATTAAGTCTAAGATCACTAAGACCAATTTTAGGTTCCACTTGATAAATACTAACTACTCTATAAATATGATTACAGATGAACTAAACTACTACATTAGCTACTTCTTGTAGGTGTAAACATCCTAACATCTGACCAAGAGTTGTATCCTGAAACCCTTGTTTATAGCAATAAGCATACATGGAAGGGTCAACCTAGAAATTGATTTAATAAGTCTTTGCAAAAATACAATTACTCCCAAAACCTACACTTGGTTTTACTGTCTACTGCTGAACTTAGGATTTAATCTTGTGGGAAAAGTCATACACAACAGTGGTTGATCCTATAACAACACCAATTGTTCACTTATACTAAAACCAAACTTCCCCAGGTTACTGCCATATCCAGTTTAGCAAAAACACAGACAAAATAGCACCCATGCAAACCCAGTTCATGAAATCGAACCAGAACATGAAAGCATGGTCCCCAGGTTCAACAACAGTGCAAGTACAACTATAATTCAAGAGTTGTTGGTACCTAAACTGGTTAAGGATACCCAGATTGAAAGTTAAGTCATAACAGCACACAAGGCCATACAACTGCTATTAACCAACTGAATCCCATACCTTGGTCCCAACTATGTCCTGCTCTCAACAGTTCAAACTTAGGACTGATCTTCCCAGGTTCATGATAATTTCAGTTAACTGAGTTCTCAATGAATTAATTACCAAGCTTCTTAATTATCAAGAGAAACTCAAGTTCCTGGAAAACTCTCAGGTTCCTGAGGATTTCAGTCTCAAGTTCCTAAATTCCTGAGGCTCATCAGTTCTCAGTTCATGATGCAATAGCAGGCTCACCGTAATGTAGACAGGAAAAATACCATGGTATCTAATAGTTTGAACAAAGAATGGAAACAGGATATAGTAAAGAGCACCAGGTAACTCACCTATCAGAAAGGATCTCATAGGCTAAAAAAAGACTCAGTATCCAAACTGAAACAGCCTCCCCTTCCATAGTCAAATTAACTAACCAATGGTTGCAAAACAAGGGATCCTGAATGATACATTATTTTAGTTTAACACAGTGAAATACATCACAAGCCACTTGGAAACCATTCTCCCATCATATGTAGAATCACCAGAGCTTTTAAGGGAATTATAACAACCTCAGATTTCACTAGCTCGAAATCATCATAGGTTATTTTGAAGTAAGCTCTCAGCCATCCCCAACTTGATGTTTAACCCAACATATATTTCCAAGGGACTGAGATTGATTTCCCAGTCACAACCTCATCAAGTTGTTCTAATGGCTGCTAGGTAGCCATTGAAAAGCATTCCCAGCACAGTATCCACTGGTACATGATTTCATTGAACTATGTAGAAGTATTAAATACCCAATGACTGAAATGGCTCAGTCACAGCCTTCAGATTTCACTCATTAGACAGTATAGGAAACCTTGATAAACACATATCATTCAAACAGAATATGGCTGAAACCATATCACCCCAATATATGTGTCATGCCCATTCCCAGGAATCAACAGGAAAATCATTGGTTGTAAAACTCGATTCCAGATTATTATTTCCCATCCCACAATACTGCAGTATGAAAATAATTTAAATTACCATACGAGATACTAACTAATCATAGGAAGACAACTAAAACTTGCAAGAAGAAAATTATAGCTACCTGGTTTTCGAAAGAGCTGTTGATTCAGAAACGGAGCACAACCTCAATGTCCAAAATCAATGAGTATAACTGTTCAGGCAATACAACAAACACATAGAACACAATATAAAAATGGTGCTCTCATAATGTTAGGGTGTCCAAAGAATTTCTATATTCTCTAAATTACCTAGTTAATCCCAGATTCAGACTTCCAAGCTAATCCCAGGCAATCGATCCAATGATCTAGCACACGAAATTCTAGGGAAGGAAACCACGGTTGAAATCAAAATCATTCACAATCGAGATTCAAAATCACTAGGTTGAACACTCACCATCGTTTCTCGTTCTCGATTGAGGAAGAACGATCGATCGATCACAAATCAATTCTCCCTACAAAATTTGATCAATCCAGAAAAGAATTGAGAGCTGGAATTACAAAACTAATTGATCAGAAGGTTGACTCTTACTGAAATTAGCTTGTCTCAACAGGAGCTCGACTGTTGGGAAGAGGGGTTGCCATGGCTGCCATTTCCATTCCTCCAGATCCAGGGAAATCGAATGAAAGAATTTAAGTTGAAGAATGAATAGAGGATGGCTTCATCCACAGAGAGAAGGGAAGGTTATATAGGCTAATGATGCATGGAAGCTAGGCTAATCCAAAGAAATGGCGGGAGAATTGGCTCTGACAAGCGGTTAGAACGGTGGAGAGATAACAGAGCACATGGCTATTGTGCCATGGCCGTTAGAGTTAATTTGAAAACGAGAATTCAAAGAATGCTCTCAGTGAAGAGCTAACCTCTTCCAGAGAACCCTTAAAGAAACAGTGACTGCTAAAATCAATGGGCTGGTTTATAAAGGCTGGTTTATGGGCTTAAGTGAAAGCCCAACATAAAACCAAAGTGAAAAGAATTTAATAAATTGGCTAAGGGAAAATAAATAACAAAAGATTGGTTTTAAGAAGAACATATATTCAAAAAATTTATGGAAAAGGAAAAATTTACATTTCCTGAAAAAGTGGAGTTACAAATACTCTCCCCCTTGAAAAATTTCGCCCTCGAAATTGGAATGTAGACACAGAAAAATCAAAATAGTGAATCCAAAGAGTTGTTTATTGAATTCAAAAAAATGTATAAAAATACAAAGCACTCAAGTGAACAAACTAGGGTATCGCTCACGCATCTCATCCTCACGCTCCCATGTGGACTCTCCCGGAGAGTGGTGTCTCCACATGACGCGAACGAGAGGAATGGTCTGGTTCCGCATACGTTTCTCTCTCCGGTCCAAGATCTCTATTGGCTGCTCCTCGTAAGTCAATCTCGGGCCCACCTCCAGCTCGGAATAGTCCACCACATGGCTCGGGTCTGGAATGTATCGTCGAAGCTGAGATACGTGGAAGACATCGTGCACTCCCTCTAAGCTACCCAATCTGGGGACGACGTTGGCTACCCAATCTGGGTATTGTTCTTCACGGATGAAGCCGCTGGTCAAGAGCTTGTCCACCTCCTGATCGATGGCGTTCATGATGTCCGGACGGAAGCGCCGCTGTTGTTGTTTGATAGGCTTGGCATCATGTAAGATGTTCAGCCTATACATCGCAATCTGGGAATCAAGTCCCGGCATATCTTCGTAGCTCCAGGCGAAGACGTCAATGTACTCTTTAGCCAGCTGGATTAAAGATTCTCGGTCTTCTCCTTTCAGGTTTTTGCTGACGAAGATGGGTTTGGAAGATGATCCATCCACAAGATCGATCTGCTCGACTTCGTCTTCGGTGGGAGGTTTACGTAACTCAAAATGAGACTCCTATTGTTCTCCTAGGCGTTGAGCCCAGGGTTCTTCTTCGAAGAATTTTGGCGCTTGGTCTTCGCCTTCTTCTTCTTGAGATTGTGCAGATGTCATGTTGGCTGACAATACTCTCTTAAAGACTGAGCCGATACTGGTATCGGAGTCCCATGTTGATGCTTCAGACGAGTGAGAATATTCTATCTCTTCTGCGTCTAAACTTTTCGGAGTTGACGGTGGCGTGACATAGCCTACCCCCCATCGAGTTCTATTGTAGTAGTCCTGCGGCTTTCCTTTAGGAGTCGGAAGCCGGAGAGGGAGACGTCGACCTTTGCCGTAGTTCAGGCCTTTGTTGCTTTTTAGGTCGTAACCCATCTTCTGGATGAGGTACTTTGCGACGTCTGTGTACCGATAGAGTTGTATTCTGCCGGCATCTAGTTCTGGCTCGAGTGGCGGGAGGTCTTAATGACGCTCAACTTTGCCGAAGATGATGGATTCTTCGTCTCGACTACGTGGCGGGACTATGTAACAGACTCCTTGAGACGGGACTACTCGATTTACATGATGGACGGTCGTTATTTGTGTTTGCAACGACCGTAGAGCGTTATCTAATGTATACATGGCATTCCAATGTGGAAGACAAGAATAATTAAAAGACACTCTATTATTGATAAAATACGAGATTTTATCCCGCGGGATTACATTGTCCAGTGAGGGGGCATCTACGTCAGTAGAGATATAATCCCTCAGCTCTTCATTTGTAAGCACTGGAGTAGGATCGGGAGCGTCCACCACAGTGTTGGTCTTGGAGTCCGAGAGGACTACGTGGACCTTCTCTGGCGGCTGGGATGGCGGCGGCCTGCCTTTAAGACGTACCTTGAGAGGTGCCTCCGCTGTGCCTCCAGTGACTGGCGTCTTCCCCTGTAGTTTTGCCACGAGGGGAGCCGATGTTTGAGGCAGCTTTCCCTTGAGCCGTATCTTCAGGGGAGCTTCAGGAGCAGCTGGTGCTTTCCCGGGTAGCTTAATGCTCATGGGAGGCAACTTCTGAGGCGGTTTGCCTTTGAGTCGGATCTTCAAAGGAGCATCGGAAGTGACCTCAGGCTCCATGTCCGGCTCTGCTGTCGTTTCTGCTTCGTCGTCAGCATCATTGGCTTCCTCTTCATCAGGTGACTTGTATAAGTCGGCATCGGTGAAGTAGGCTTCAATCCCTTTGAAAGGGTCAGTCTGCGAACTCCGTCCGGATGACACCGTTGGTGGACACATACTTCATACACTGGTGGAGCGTGGATGGCACCACCATGTACTCATGCATCCATGGTCGACCAAGCAGTATGTTGTTGACATCGGCATCCACAACGTAGCAGGTCACCTCAGTTCTGAGGTTATCAATGTGACACTTCAGTTGAATTTTGCCCAGTGGCTCGCTTTTGCTGGCGTTGAAGCCACTGATTATTGTGTTGGAGGGCGCCAGCCGGTACATTGGGATCTCCAGTGTTGAGAGCAGCGTCTTCGGGATGATGCTGAGGGAAGACCCCGAATCGATCTGAATCCGCTTCACCTTGACTGAACCGATATACCCTGTATAATACAGCGACCGGTTATGTCGGTTGTGTTTGAGCAGCATGTCTTGTTGGGTGAAAGTTATGTTCGGGATAACTTCATCTGCGCAATGACAGTGCGCACATATAGTTGGGAGATCTTCAGGCTGCTTGACCTGACTGAGAAAGGATTCAGCATCCTTCAGAGCTTCACATAGAGCTTCTCGGGAGTCTTTGGAAAGACGCAGGAGCTCGAACAAAGATAGACGGGCAGGAGTACTGGCCAGTTGTGCCAGTATGTCAAAGTTGTGGGGTTTGGCTAGCCCCGAAGCATTCTCCTTTCGTAGAGGTCTTTCGAAACGAGCCTCCACATGCTTCTGCTTATTGGCTGCTGAGGGCTTAGATGGACCCTCCTCCTGGGCAGCAGGGACGGTGCAAGGAGGCACCACCTCGGCGGCAGCTTCGTCGGGTTGGACGTTCTGTTGTAAACGCGTCTGCACAGGAAGTGCCTCTTCCATTGAAGAAGAGACTGTGCGGCAAGACTTGATCTTCCTGCCTTTGGATTTGGAGGTAGGGCGTACCTCCGGTTGAGTCACCTCGGAGACGAGGTCGGGGTGAACCCATAGGACCTCTCCTCGAGATGTGGTGAATGGGATGAGTCCACTCACGTTGTCACGGGTAGGTGGTAAGTTAACCACCTCCATTGTCGCCTTAGGGATGGGGACGACGCCATCCTGTGTTGTTGTTGGCGGCAAGGTGCCAAACTGGAGTGATACCACGTTGGCCGACACCGTCTTCTCCTCGTAGTCGACGGAGATTACATCTTCATTGATCATGCGCTGGATGTAATTCTTGAGGACATAGCAGTCTTTGGTTGGGTGTCCGACAAACCGATGGTAGTGACAGTACCTCGGGTTGTCCACTTTCCCAACTTCGTCGGGACGCTTTGGGTCCGGCAGCTTGATCTTGTCACCCTGCTTCAGTATCTCAAAGAGTTGCAAGGTGTCTTCGTCGTTGAACGAATAAACCTCCTTTGGCCTTGGTGTAAGTGGAGGCTTCTGAGTAGGTGCCGACGCACCTTTTGAGGCATTGACAGTCAATGCCTGTTTCCCCTTTGTCTCCCGTCCGGGGTTGTTGGCTGCAGGCCGTTTCCCCTTGTCATCAAAGGCGGGGAAGCTGACTCCCAGAAGACGTGCATTGGCCGCCTTCTTTTCTGCGGCTTCGGCTTCAATGATCAAGGAACTCCAGTTGGGAGGAGGAGTGGAGTTGAGCCAGAGTTTGACTGCAGGCAGGATGTTCATGCTGCAGGAGAAGAGGAGCGCATGTTCTGGCATGCCCGGAGGTAGTCTGAAGCAGGCTTGTCGGAAGCGTTCGATGAACACCCGAACCGTTTCCTTCTCCTTCTGGCGTATCTCTATGAGGGACGCCATCGTCATGTCCTTTCCGCCGTCGTAGAAGCGGTCAAGGAAGAGGCACGTGAGGTCGTCGAAGGAAGATATGGAATTGTCGGGGAGGCTGCAGTACCAGTCGTACGCCACTCCCTTCAGTGCCCCGACAAATATGCTAGTAAGTAGCGCATCCTCCTTCGGAAGATGTCCCGTCTGAAACTGGAAGTATGTCAGGTAGCGATGCAGAGAGTCTTTCCCGTCGTACGGCGTCAGTGTTTGTGGTTTATACTTTGGAGGATAAACCACCTTGTTCCACTCGAGGGAATAAGGCTGGGGGATGCCCATCTTTTGGCGCTCCTCTTGTCTCGTCTTGGACTCAAAGCGCTCGTGCAAGTCCCTGATCATCTCGACCACATCCTCCGTGGAGCTGGGAGTCGGGAAAGGTGGTACCACCTGATGTTGAGCATTCGAGGGCTCTGACGTCCGAGGTGCTTCTCGGCGATCTGTGTCCGAGGATACCCGTTGAAGGGGTATACTTGATTCCCTATTGGCCCCTGGGTCGGGACCGGTAGAAGGTGTCCTGGCCAAAGCTGACCGTATCTCAAACACTGCTTGAGTCAGTGTTTACATGGAGGCAGAGAGGGTTTTGAGTCCTCCCTCCAGGGTATCTATGCGCTGGACGAGGTCTGTTGGCGGCACATCAGACTCGATATCAGCCCCAGTCACGTTTACTGTCATGACGCGGCCGGGAGTGGATGGATGGGTCGAGGCTTCACTCTCGACCTCACTCTGTAGGGGAGTTGCCTCTCCTGGAGCCTCGTCTTGGCTATCCCCGGCTATGTTCGGGAGAACATTCACCACGGGCGCATCTGCAAGGGCCTGATCACCCTCAGCTTCGTCTTAAAGGGCCTCTTCATCTCCGGAACTCGGGTCCGCAGATGCCAGACCACCCCCAGCTATGTTCTGGGGGATATTTTTGTCTTCAAGAGCTTCTGGGAGGCTGACTTCGCCTCGAGGATCCGCCCCAGATGTATTTTGGACACCCTCGTCTTCGGAAGGAGGCTCGACAAGGGTCTGACTACTCCCAGCTTCCTCCAAGATCTTCTTCCTCCCCCGAGTGCCTTCGAACACTCCGGACGATGAGACAGTTGTCTTGGTCTTCCTCGGCTGGCTTTTGGATGAGGAAGAGGAATTGCCAGTCGTCTTTCAGACTGACGAGGAGTTGGAGATCACGTTGCTTGAAGCAACCCTTGGCACTTCTTCTGTTGACACCTTCTTCCCGAGGCGACGTCGGAGAGGTATCGATGATTGCAGCCGCTGGAACACCGACTGCCTTGGTGGGACTGCCGCTTTGCAACAGTAGTTGATAGTGACGACAGCACAAGTGTGCCCTGTGAGGGGCGCATCGTGCCTGTCAGTCGACTCTCCTGATCGGTGCTTGTGAGTGATCATGTTACGCAGATCATTGGAGGAGAGTGCCACCTTCACACCCCCTTCAGGCACATGGCAAGGCCAAGCGCCGGGGTGGTCAAGTGAGTGCTGCGCCCCCTGATCTAATACCAAACAGGCATCCCGATCAGTAGTGGGGGAACCACAACATTTGAAGTGACTTGAACGGACCTCAGACGCACAACCAGAGGAGGCGCGGGAGTTCAAGACCACTGAATTTGCCTCACTCGACTTGGTTGTGCACGCAATAGATGCGCCCAAGTGAGACGAGAACTTTGAAGGTCGGCTCGTTTCTGGTGCCGCAACACTCGAGTCGACCTTGTACAGCTTACCATCAGCAGCGCGCATGATTATGAGCGCATGCTTCTGGCTTGCTGCTGGCATAGCACGTTTGGAGCGCATGGCCCGTGCTGCCTTGGATTTCTTCGTATCAGCCCGTTGGGGCGCATAGTACTCAAAATCCAAATTCTCCTCACCATTACAGCGAGTGAGCCTGTCAAAGACGGAGACTTTCTGTGGCGCATCAGAGGTGATGCGCAGGGCATTGGCTGCGCCCCTGCTCCGTCGACGCATCTTCCTCGCCTGAGAGGGAGATGGCTGGGGAATGTGGTTAGCCGCACGCTTCCCCGAGAGATATGCTGCACCTGTGGGCGCATCTTGGTTGCTGAGGACGTCAGCAGGAAGGGAAGGCTGGATTGGTGCATCCCCTTCAATGGTGGTGCCCGAGGCGTCGACCTTACGCACCCAGACTCGGCGGGTCTTCTTCGGCTTCGGCAGCCGCTTCGAAGGACTCGCACTTCCTTCAGAGATGAACTCCTCATACGCCTGTTGATTGAGGCGTACGACCAGCGTCTTGTGGGAGGAGCCCACCTTCACGTCGTCGGATTACGACACAGCTTTTTCTGTGGAGAAGAAAGAGGTCCCCAGCAGTGTCGCCAGCTTGTTTACCATTAAAATTCTTTTATTGCAAATTTCAATACAAACAGAACAGTGTTACAATATAGGACTTAGATGTAGTCCTAGGAGTACACTTTTGTTTATCTGGGTCCCTTGTGCCGATGGAGTGAGTGGTAATGCATTGACTCCGTTGACGATCTGACAACGGTTATCGGTTCTCTGAAGGTTTGGATTGCTCTGGGTGCTGGAGCTTGCTGAGAGGAGGAAGACGTTGAGTGTCTGTATCTGCCTCTCTGGTGGTATGTTCCTTTATTTTTTGTACGTAGGATCGTTCTCTGTGTGTTCGTTGTGTGTGTGAGAAGTAAATGATCCCTCTATTTATAGCTTTGCAGGCTGGCTGCTCATGCGCGCACGTAGGATGCGCCTGTACGCGGGGACGCCACGTGGTGATTGCTGATGGAGGCGCATGGACCATGCGCCCTGATCAAGGGGTTGAATTCTTCATACTGCTGTTGTGAGTCGACACGTAACAGAGGAGAAGATCTTTCTGTTGCTTAAATCTTGGGTGAGTTGAGTCAAAGGACACGTGTCGTCGACTCATGGCTCAGAGATCTCGGATTTGATGGGGAGAATAATTTGGTAGGATTTGCCTAGGACTGGGCACATGAGGAGATTTTGGCTCGTAACCTTTAGGAGTCACGAACTATTCTGGGCGCATGGCTTTTGAGGCGCATGCAGAGCTTCAAATGGAGACTTTCCTTCTGTCTTTAGGGATCAGTAAAAAGTCTTGGGCGCATGGCTTTTGAGGCGCATGCAGATTTGGGCGTATGGCTGTGGAGGCGCATGCGAGTGGTTGGGTGGCCACGTGGCAGTAGCCGTCGGAGTAAAGTAATGATGATGCTGATGTTGGCGACGCTTCGTCTTCTGAAAAAGCTGTCAACCGTTCAGACTTCGGAAGGCGTGCTGCCAACTCTATCAGTTCAGCATTTAATGTTTCTGACATTCGATGGACAGCTGAGTGGACACGTCGATTGGCGTTCCACTAGGCGTATGGGGACGCATGGGGGCGCATCCTCTGTGATGCGCTTGGTACTGAAGGGCGCGTCTGTGCTGATGCGCTTGATGTTGAAGGACGCGTCTGTGTGATGCGCTTGATGTTGAAAGGCACGTTTGTGTGATGCGCTTGATGTTGAAGGGCGTGTCTGTGCATGGCGCATCTTTATTGGTCCGTCTGTTGAGTTCTTCAGAGCATTAGTAGCTCCCTGACTTAGCTGAATTCGAAGAGGCGAGTTCATTCATCAAAAATACAAGTTTATTACACTGACTTCGGGAAGGTTGCCACTTGGCGCATGGGTTTGATTTGCCCTGGCCTATGAATAGCAACAGTTTGAGAGAGTCTTGTTGTCTCTCCCTTGACTTCTCGACGAAGGTGGATTTGATTGATCCTCCTCTTTGGCAAGACATTGTACTGTGGATGATGGTTCTCCTAGTTCAAAGATGCTTTGACGGTGAACTCCTTCAGAAGATAAGAGCCCCCGGCTGGTAGATGCGCCTGTACGTTGACGAAGAAGTGATTCACTCTGACGGGGCGGAGTGATGCGCTGGGAGACATGTAAAGCATGTTGCAACTGTTGGAACACAGACCGCCTTGGTGGTAGAGCCACTGTCTTGCGGTAGCAGCAGTTGATGACGACCGTAGCATAAGTGTGCCCTGTGAGGGGTACATTATGCTTGTTGGTCGGCTCTCCTGATCGACGCTTGTGAGTGATCACGTTGCGCAGATCGTTGGAGGAGAGTGCCACCTTCGCACCCCCTTCAGACGCATGGCAAGGCCAAGCGCCGGGGTGGTCAAGTGAGAGTACCACCTTCGCACCCCCTTCAGGCGCATGGCAAAGCCAAGTGCCGGGGTGGTCAAGTGAGTGCTGCGCCCCCTGATCTAATACCAAACAGGCATCCCGATCAGTAGTGGGGGAACCACAGCATTTGAAGTACTTGAACGGACCTCAGACGCACAACCAGAGGAGGCGCGGGAATTCAAGACCACTGGGTTTGCCTTGCTCGACTTGGTTGTGAACGCAATAGATGCGCCCAAGTGAGACAAGGACTTTGAAGGTCGACTCGTTTCTGGCGCCGCAGCACCCGAGTCGACCTTGTACAGCTTACCATCAGCAGCGCACGTGATTGTGAGCGCATGCTTCTGGTTTACTGCTGGCATAGCACGTTTGAGGCGCATGGCCCGTGCCGCGTTGGACTTCTTCGTACCAGCCCATGGGGCGCATAGTACTTAGAGTCCAAATTATCCTCGCCATGACAGCGAGTGAAGAACTTGCAGCCAACCCAGAATTTTGTGGCTCGAACGGGCTCCCTAGATAATGGGCTCCCTCTTCTTTATTTATTTTTGGTGCCCATTTCAAAGGAGGCAAGAGGGCTCTATATATAGAGTGGAATGAGACATTCCTTCTTCTCCTTTCCGATGTGGGATTAAAAGCAAGATCCCTTCTTTTTCATGCTTCTACAATTGTCTAATCAGAATCGATGTATTACGGTCTGATCAACCGTAGTGCACTCGGTTCGCTCTCTTTTGACTATCCCACGTGGATTGAGATGTCGAGGTATCTATGATCTCATCCGCGATTGCTTGACAATTCCTCTTAAATTATATGTTCGCCTTTGAATCACGAAATTGTATTCAGTAACATCTCCCTTGAACTCTTTATTGTTTTTGTCTTTCACCAATTTGGAAAGAAGAAAGCTCGTGATGGTAGAGAGATAGAGAGTATCCCCATGGCTATGATAGTGGTATACACAAGTGTAGCTACCATCGACCAGTCATGTGATTGAGTTACTCGTTCTCTCCTCAACCCTTCCTCGACCAAGCCTACAGTTTAGACATGAGATGAATAGACAAGGGTAAGGACAATCGTTTACCGTGACTATGGTAGGCACTCATCTCGAGATTGGTTTCCAACAAATATTACCCTAGTTATGTAAATTTTACTACTAAGACCTAACTAGTATGGGAACCCCACCGTCACTAGCTTAGCCAATACCATATCTTAAATATCCTGTCATGTTATGACCTACCAGTTGTCAACAACAATGCATGACCACTACAACTCTTGTATACTATGTACATGCATATCATTCTATTTTAATCGACCATGTGTCATTGTACACACTTGTTTTCCAGTTATTAAGGAACGATCCTTGATTTGACTTATATCTATCGTATTCCGTTACGTCGTGTCTGATTCTTTATTAACAAGAGTTGAGGTACGATACCCGAACCTTGAAATTCTTCTAACCACATTATTCCAAAACCCATATCCTAGCTTCTAAGGTGGGTAGACCGTAAGCCTTCTAAAATTTTGGGATATACGAGGAATACCTATTGATTAGAATAATTTCCATTATGATGATAATTAGTGCCCCATGGACTCCCACTTTCCATTAGATCATTTGGTGTCCCCGGCCGTGTCATTAATAATCAGAGCACGAGACCAGCGGTTACCTACCAACAAATTTTATATGTAAGATCTAGACGAGTCCACTTTTATCTAGGTATATCATGTCCTACTCAAATATGTCCCCTTGTACTCTATTTTTATGGTACGATTTTTATGTCAAAAGGATTAGCTATAACCCTTACCATAATATTGGTATGCTTTCCGACTTTTCATTAGAGCTTCAATTTTGATTCGAATCTTTCAACCCAATATATGGTTGTGATCTACTCGAAGCCACTACGCATATGTCACTAGTGTGCCACTCAATTGTGTCTTCTCGGGCGACTTAAACACAAAAGCCACGGAAAGCGCATCTTCAAGGCTTACAAAGCATATTAACCAATCCGACTACCATCTAGCTCAACCACGTGGGTGGAAACCTATTCTAGGTTACCCTAACCTAGTAAAAATAGTTTTATCTTTGGGATCTGGTCCAGTCAATATAGAACGAAATCCAAGGTTCTTCCAACCAACGATTGATGTCCAATCAAGGAACCCATTAAGACCCAGTAAAATCCATCCATGCATGCCACCATATTTGGACTATAAAGCCAGACTATTTGAAATAGATCCCTATACCTATTATGTAGTCTCCACCTCTTAGAATATGAGGCCACTCATAACCATTATCCCATTTACCTGGGAGTCGCGATACGATTTTGTATTGTATGTATATCCCTTGCTTGTGTGTTTAAATAACCACGAAAAAGGTCACAATCTTGATTTCTCAAGTCCGTTCTATTATGGAACTTTGTTTAGAATTTCGAGAATAGAACTTCTGTATTGCATGAATTGCGAGCCCCTCTAAGAAACGAAGGGTTCTTCGATTTAACAAATGACTGGACTAGAGTAGCCCAATCTAGCAAATAAGTTAATGGTTCATGGACTTTCTTTCTAACTGCAACATTGGATACACTCTACCGCTCTTGAAACTTCATAATTGTTCTCGATTATTCTTCCTTATCTTTCTGTCCTTCCTATTGTAGAGCGACGAAGGTCATTCTTATTAGAATTTACCAATATTCCTCAGCTACTTGTGTAAATTGTTGCTTATTAAATTTTGGGTTGTTTGATAAATAGGAGCAGACTATAGATGCCATATTGACATAGCTTAGAGGGAGTAGTGTGTCCAAAGGTGGGTAGAAGTTCCTCGGAGTTTCGTAGTTACAAAATGGCTAGGAGGAGGATATAAACTGTTTTTGAGGAATTAAAATTTGAGAAAATTAAGGTAATGGTAGATTTTTTTTTTGAAGTTAAGGAATAGTTACAAATTAGAATTTCGAGGACAAAATTATTTTTAAGATGGGTAGATTTGTAATCCCTCTTCCCGGAATTTTGATAATATATTTTTATTTATTTATTTGAATTAAATGGTGATTTTTAGAATTTATAAATAATTATTTAGTTAATTATTACAGTAGGTAATTCTAGCCATGATGGAGTTTTGGAGTACTCGGTGACAAGAAATCGTGGCACGGCTAGTGCCATAGCGTGCTTCGGCTAGTGTATTAGCCTCGGTAGGGAAGGCCGACCCATAGTGATGTCCTAACTAGGAAAACCAGGCCAAGTTGCGACTTAACCCTTATCGAAGAAACTATTTATTATTTAATTATATTATAGAGTTTTAGGGAACCCGGTTGTACCGAACCTGTCCAGATTGGGCCCAAGTCAAATCCAAGCCCATGTAGGCATGTAGTGGGACCAAATACGGCCTTGTAGACATGTTTGGTAAATACAAATATTTTTGTATATATTTTTAGGAATTGACAATTATTTTCTAAATGTTTGTTATAGATAGAGTATAGGTATTATTATTATTAAATAGTGTTTTACAAAAATTTGTATGATCTTTTGGAGCCAGATAAGTAGGGTGCATGTTGTATCCATCAGAAACGACTTTTGGGCTATTTTTAATTGTTATTAGGATTTTTATTATCTTTAATATTACTTTGTCGTTATTAAGTGATAATAATTTATATTTATTAAATCATTTATTATATAAATGATATGCATATATATGTGTATATAGATTATATATGTGAATGTATGTATATATAAATATTATAATAGTGTATATGTGTATGTATATATATATATATATATATATATATATATATATATATATATATATATATATATATATATATATATATATATATATATATATATATATATAAGGTGCGTGTGTATATACATATATATATATGTATACATGTACTTATATATATATATATATATATATATATATATATATATATATATATATATATATATATATATATATAAGTACATGTATACATATATATATGTATATACACACGCACCTTATATATATATATATATATATATATATATATATATATATATATATATATATATATATATATATATATATATATATATATAAGGTGCGTGTGTATATACATATATATATGTATACATGTACTTATATATATATATATATATATATATATATATATATATATATATATATATATATATATATATATATATATATATATAGAAAAAAAATGTATATATATATATAGAAAAAAGAAATAGAATAAAAGAAAGCATAGAAGAAGAAGCAGTAGCAATCAGGCCCAACACCCGACCTAAAATTTCGCAGCAAAGCCCGGGCCGGTTAGCTATCCAAAATCTTACCAAACCCGAGCCCACAGCCAGCACAAGAAGCCTGAGCCCCAGCCGAACAGGAAGCCCGATACCCCCTTATTCTGGGAATCAAAACCGAATACATAAAACCTATGTATATATAGAGAGATCGGAGGAGGAGATTAGATGAAAACCCAAACCCTAAACGATCAACGCCGACCCCCCTGCGCACCTTCCCCAGTGCATGCGTGCCGCCCTGGACCACCGCGCACGGCCGCGTGGGTCGCCGGAGGCCGAGGATGCCGCAGCCGCGCGCACACAGTGGCAGCAAAAGGTAGCGATCAACGTCGCTTCGCGGTACGATTTTTCCCTGTTCCTACAACAAAATCCTCTCCTGTAAATTTCTACATATTGTCTATATAACCCTCTATCCACCCCTTCAACTGGAATCATCTGGTTGTCCTTAAATAAATTATAGAAATTCCTGAAACTTCAGGAAAAACATTGAAAATAGAGTATTAGAAACTGTCGTTGAGACCCAACTTGGAAGGCATGTTAGTATCGGTATGCTAGGAGTTTTCAAAAAATAATTAAAGGCAGTCCTAGACAATACCTAGGGCTACAGAACCCAATTTACGAAAGTCAATTTCGATGGCTATGCACCGAGAAATCGACTTCCCAAAGTAACGAAAAACCTGTTTTGAAAATTATAGAAAATCATGAAAACCCTTCGATAAGACGTGCGTCCCGCCAATCCGGGCGACATGGTCGCAAACCGAAAGCATCAAAAGTGTGTAATGGCTTCGTTGACATGTGGACTTTGACGAAATTCAAATTGGTCGCGTGTGCGCGACGAATTTGATGCGTATCCGTCGAAATTCACCGTATCGGCCTCTGTGCAAAATTTCCAATTACTTTGTGCACGCTCGTCAGATCGAGATGAAACTTACGCCAACTGGACCATATCATTTTTCTGGTCCGGTATGCCAAGTTTGGTCCAATTCTGAGACAGTTGAATCGGAAAGCCGTTTTACGGGCCCCACGGTCCGACTCAACGGACGATTTTGTGCACGGCCCGCCGAAATCCAACTTTGGACATATGGTTGGTTTCGTATCCGAAAACCGGACCTGTTGACATATATTTTAATGACTTTAGAGACCGTTGACTCTGGCACACTTTTCGGTGCAAAGCGGGTCCAACGGCGGATACCGTTTTGATACGAAATTACCGTTTTGCCCATGTGTCCAGAATTGGACTTAAGGACAGGCAATTCTAGCTATTTTGACTATTTTGAGAACATTGGTAATGTTTATTTCAGCATCCGTAGACTGTTGTACGAGTTTTGACTATTGTGGCACACCGAGTAGTTCAGATTATCGGTTTCACCAGCACAGGACCACAGGCGAGTACAGTTTATTGTCTGCATTTTGATATTGATTTTCACTATATTTCATTGATTGGCCATTGGTTATGTGATTTTTTATATTCTATTATAAATTGTTGAGTCGAAAATGAGAAGTACCAAGGATGTGTGATCCGACCGTAGACATTATTTATTTTCATGCAGTAGACCTCGTAGACAGTGTTTATTTTCATGCAGTAGATCTCGTAGACATTATTTATTTTCTGCAAGTAGACCTCGTAGACAGTGTTTATTTTCTGCAAGTAGACCTCGTAGACATTGTTTATTTTCTGCAAGTAGACCTCGTAGACATTGTTTATTTTCTGCAAGTAGACCTCGTAGACATTGTTTATTTTTATGCAAGTAGACCTCGTAGACCTCGCGGTGTAGTATCCCAGAATGATCACATATCAAAGGTACTTCTAATAGTTGGGGAAAGTATTTTGTGTCTATTTATTTGCTATTGGTTTTTCGTATTTTCTGTTTATTTTCAAAAATATGTAATTGATGTCTAACCTCTATTGTATGGTCATTTTCATTTATTGAAATTGCATTCATTGAATTGTGCACGTTCCATTCCTGACTGGAAACCAATATTTTTCAGGTTAGCCGTGGATTCACTTAGTCTGGGAGTTACGGGTGTACTTGTAGACAAAAGCCTAGAGACTAGCTAGATAGCTGAGTTGTAGTCATTCCAATAATTGTACAAGTTTATATTTTTTTGCAAATGTAAAACTTGTGATCATTGTAAATTAAATTAATTTTGTGAATGAGCATTATTTGTGATTTTGATCTTCATGGCCGTGACAGTTTTCTACCGCCGACACTGCGACGTAGGCTGGCTTGGACACGTCTCGTATCCGTTAAAAAAAAATGGGTGCGGGTCGTGACAGCCGCTGTAGTGTTCTCATCTTGCTTCCCCTTGTCGCCCTTCTTCTCTCTCTTCCAAGCGAAATAGTTCCGATTGATATGGCCCTTCTTGCCACAGTGGTAACACTCAGAGTCCACGTACCGACCCTTGGACTTTCCTCTGCTCTTGTCTCTGCCACCACCTGGACCCCTGCTTTTGCCCCTTCTGCGGCTCTCTGAAACTAGTGCCTCTGAGTGGTGGGATATAGATGAAGTACCCTGAGAACGTCTCTGCATCTATTCATTCAGCACCCCACTCTTGGCTAACTCCAGACTGACCACATCCTCTAGAGCAGAAGCGATCATAGATACTCGTACGGTCTCCCACGAGTCTAGAAATATATACAGCAGCCATAGTCCTTGAACCTCGTCGTCGAACTTGACTCCCATCGAGGATAGCTGGTCAACCACGCCCTGGAAATTACTCAAGTGATCTGTAATAGACGCCCCATCTTTGTACCGCAGACCCATCATCGTCCGGATCAGGAATAACTTATTTACTCCGGTCTTTTCTCGTACAAAGATTCCAGCTTATCCCATAACGTCTTCGCATGCTCAATATTAGCAATATGGTTGTACACGTTCTCAGCAACGAACTGCCGTATATACCCACACACCTGTATATGCTCGAAGTTTCAGTCCTCATCGGATTTGTCACTGGGATTCTCAGATGCAAATACTGGAAGATGCAACTTCTTGACGAACAACAAATCCTTCATCTTGCTCCGCTAATAATGGTAGTTGGTACCGTTCAGGTTCACCATGCGCACCGGCTTCGCGTCTATCTCTGCTTCCTGGTTTGACTGTCAACTCCTGACACTTCTTTGAACCCAAAGCTCTAGTACCACTCTGTTGGGAACGAAGCGCGGAAACCGTTCCCCCAAACCAGAAAGTCCTGCGAAAGAACCGAGCAAAAGTACACAAACCAAAAATTCCAAACACAATCGCAGACACAAAGATTTTTTGACGTGAAAAACCTTTGCGGGAAAAACCACGGGACGATCGGAGTCCAACCCTGAAGAACCTCCACTAATGGAATAAAGAGAATTCACCCTCTACAAGCTCCTCCCGATCCAACACGGATCACCACAACTCACTTGAAAGAAGAAATTTTTTGATTGCGGACTCCGTAGAACAAGAGATGCCAAAAAATTATTCGAAACAATCTCTCCTTCACAATAGTCCTTAATCCTCTCTCTCTCAAAGATTATAAAGCACTCTTATTTTTGAGATAATTTTACAACTGGCATGCATCACCATTTTATAAGCCCTTGGTAATCCATACATGGAAGGCCAATATATATGGAAACTTCCAATATGCATCAATCATATATTTAATGGAAATCCAATCATAATTGGCTTGCCATAATTGGAAGCCCAATTATATGGAAAGCTACTATATGAAGGGTCCAATCATAAATATATAATAAAAGTAAATATGGAAATCCAATCATATATTTCCATACCATGTGTGTTGCAAAATAGGATCCATGCACTCCTCGAGCTTCTCCGACACACGGATGGCGCTCATCGCTCTCCGGGATATTCTCCACATAGGTTGAGAACCCCACCCACTCGAACATATATAACACGAAATAAGTTTTTATATGGAGGATGAAAGAGGGATGGAAATATCCTTCTCATTTTTTTCTGCCATGAATAGAATAGGAGAAGAGTGAAATATATAGGTGTAAAAGGCCTTTGTAGGAGAATCAAGACAATAAATTAAAATATAGAGGATTTCTGGAAATATCCTTCTCATTCCCCCCCTGTCACTCCCCAGAACCAGAATACCGGAGAGCGGAGGCAGACATAACCAGCTACGCAATCCAAAGTACGTTAATACTCTGAAATCACGTATAAGCTGTCAAGACATGGGGGTTACTCTACATGCCATCAGTCAATCCTATGGTTTAACAATCCTAGGTATCTCAATCACAGGCAATTATACAAGAGCAAAGAGCACGATCATCATACATACAATAGTAAGGCGTCCCGAACCATATATACATGACTGATCATGAAGCCAGTACCACAGAACTGATGACTAGCTAGAGTATTAGTCGTACATGATAAGGACTAGCTATAGTCTAGAATACACATATCATGTTTATGCCCGTAGGCTACAATATCAAGGAAAATACCAAAACACGAGCTAGACACGTGCTCGGGGCTAAACATTACAAGAGGAGAATTTTTATATCAGTGGGAGGATGAAGAAGAAACCCACTGAGGCACTCTGGTGCTCCGGCTGGTCACCGTTTAGTAGATGGTGCGGTAGATCATTCGGGCTCTTCTATCATAACCTGGCCATGCAAAACCAGTGGGGTCAGACCCCAAATAGCAAGTACTACAAAGGAGGCCGAACTATGAACTTAAAACCAGCAATCATAGGAAATCAACAGGGAGAGAAAGAAATAAGTAAGAAGGATCGAGATTCGTGCAGTACCAATGCACTTATCCCGAACATAGAAAGACAGTAAGTAAATCATCATTTGACATAAAGTAAACTGGAGAACATGTTAAATAAATAGAGCTAGGTAATATACGAAGAGAGGACGAAGGTACTGTTCCGGAAGCCAGGTTACAACCCTTAAACCAAACAAGGACCAGGATTGTAACCCTTCGCTTGAACAGAACTTGGTCTCTGATCATTTATTGCTAGAGGTGACCATTATTAAGTGACAGTGAGAGAGTGACAATACAGAGTACAATACATTAGAGTGACCATCATTGCCACCATTATCCTGGAACAAGTAGGAACTGGATATAGACAAGACTTAGACTGGAAAGGTGATATACGATGGGATAACCATGGGACTATTCAGATAACCAGGTTACAACCCGTAAACCAAACAAGGACCGGGGTTGTAACCCTTCGTCTGAACAGAACTTGGTTTCTTCTACCATTTATCGGCAAGATAAAATAAGAAATCAGGACATGTAACAATCATGTACAAGATCAAGACAAGACTAGACAGACCGAACTCCATCCAACATTCTCGGCCAAGCAATAAGTACGGCTTGATACTTTAATTAACTAGGGTTATCACAGGCCTAGTTACTAACAATATGCAACGAGATGTTCCACAGACACAAGCCCTGCAGACCATCCAGGTTATCCAGATCGAATATCTTGTTCATGAAGGGTGCAACACATGACAGTGTGCTGGAAATGTGCCCTACTCGTCGGCAGGCTACAAATCCACTAGCGCGCCCAGATAACGGGATTGCCTGTAGCTGGGAAAATCTTTTCATGACTACTGGATTATTCTAGTTATTAGCCTTAGTCAGTTTCAGTAGGTACCCCTGACCGTGGTACTCAGGGGTCCCCATCCTAGACATGATGTAAAACAAGACGGGTTCGTTTGTACAATCACAATCGTCCACGGTGTCCAGGTCATTCATTTTATCATGTCAAGCTAGCCGTCGCAACAGCATTTCAAGGAATAGCATGTCAGGTTTTCTTGTCAAGAGTGCGCCACGGCGGGTCACTATCATGTTTATCATGTCAAGTTATCATGTCAAATTATCACTGTCAGGAGTGTGCCACGGCGGGCCACTATCATTCATTATTATCAGTCAAGAGTGCAACACCACGGGTCACTGTCGTGCTAAGCAATTCATTATTAAAGAAATAACAAACTATTAAGTGGGTCGTCGCAATTCAGGCCAGAATAGAAAATGCACAATAGCAGTCAGAAACTCCATGAAAGAAACTTGCATAAAATAATTAAATAACATATTCTGGAAGCCAAGAAAAGATCTACAACTTTCATGTTGGGAGTGGAAAGAAATTCGGACCACAAATCAAGCAATTAAAATATAAAAACAATCAAGTGGACCCCATGTGGCCCAAAAGTGGAAGAACATACATGCGGCCAAAGAGAGTGGGAGGCCACCCATGCGGCCAGCCAAAGCTCATGCGGCCAGAAAATAACTGAAGGGGGCCATGCGGCTAAGAATAGGTGGGAGGCCATGCGGCCAACATTAAATGCCAGCAAGAAATATTCATGTAATCAGAAAAGACAATGAGAGTGGGACCCGCAATAAATGCAAGCATCCACTCAAGCAAAAGAAAATGGCACATGGCCACTCAACTACAGAGGCCATGTGGGTCCCAACAATGAATGCAGCAAGAAAAGGTTCACGTGAACCCTTTAATTAATGGTTCACGTGGCCGAACAATGATTATATTATATTATAATCAGCCATGCAAGTGGAAGGGGCCATGCGGCCAAAATTCTCCAAAGGTCATGCGGCAGAAATTGTAAAAGCGGCCATGCGGCCAGGAAGGAATGTAAGGAAAAACAATGCAACATGGGACTCTCCATGCAATTAATGCAAGCTGGGCCTTTCAATCAAGCATTTAATAATAATGCAAGGCCAAGCACAAATTACATATTAATAGACTATGGGGCCAAAATATCTAAGACCAAGAGTGGAGTTGACTTCATGCGGCCAAGCATGAGTTCTCATGCGGCCAAACATAAATTCTCATGCGGCCAAGACTTATAAGCAAAGCCAAATAATAAGCCATCTCATGCGGCCTACTAAAGATGCATGCGGCCAGGAGAGGGCAGTTGCCATACGGCCACAAGAATTTTCCATGCAAGTCAATAATTAATGCTCATGCATGCGGCTACTATTTAATACCCATGCGGCTAGTGTTAATGTAAAGCATGCAAGCTAAATAATGTTGCATATGCGGCCAGCATGCAAGCAAGGTGCTTGCACATGCCATTAAATATAATATAATACTAAGGAACAACATACAAGAGCTTGCATGCAAAAGCATGCAAGCTAGAGGCCAATTAAATACATACTAACATTTTCCATGCGGCCAATGAGAGGTTTGACCATGCAATATTGTTAATGCTAAATACATGCATTTGCATGCAAGGCAAGTGTAAGCATGCGGCCAGCATAGCATTGTTGTATGCGGCTACAAGCTTGCAAGCTAATTCTTGAAGCATTAAATAAACATGCATTAAATATATATGCAGATGCATTTGATTGAGCCATATGCAAATGTATGCATTAATGGCTAAATGCATGTAGTAAAATACTGATGCATGAAATTAAATACTAGTGCATTAATAGCTAATGCCAGTAATTAAATATTAGTGCATGCATGCATGCAATTCCATACGGCTAGCACTGAATAGTAGCCATGTGGCTCAACAAAGTAGCAACTGGTCATTTCGGCCATTAAATGCAACTAACCATATGCGGCCAACTAATAAACACCCTTGCAAGCTACTGCTTGCATAAAGCATGCAAATACAATTTATGCTAAGGCCAAGTAATTATTTAATACTAATGGCAATAATTTAATGTAAGCAATTAATACAATGCATGCAAGCAATTAATGCTTGCAAGGCCATGCGGCCAAGAATAACAAATGGCCATGCGGTCAAGAATGGCCTATCCGGCTCAGGCAAGTTGCGTGCAAATGCATGCAAGCTTGCAAGCAACTCAATTAAATGCAAGCACAGTGCATATGCGGCCAAGAATGCAATTAATGGCTCCCACAGAGAATAAGTCCATAAAAATACCATGGCCTCCATGCTCCCCCAAACAACAATGAGAACCCACATCTAGACTCTCGTAGGTCAAATTTGGGTAAAATAGAATTCTCTACAACATGGAACCATCAGTTGACAAAAATATGTAAGTTTGACAGATCAAAACCCATGAAAACCGAAAATACCATAAAGCTAGATCTACAACAATCCACTCGGTAAAACCGAAAATTCCAAGTTCTAAAGATGCTTAGAATCATGCAAGGAAGGAGATGGAACAAACAAAAATTAATTTGTTCAAGGTTCGGCAAGGTGTACTTGCCTCTCTCTAATGGCTAGGGTTTGGTGGAAAAGAAATGAATGAGGGTGAATGAGGAGGGAGAGAGAAAAGTGGCTTATATAACAAGCTCAAGTGATCTCCACCATTCATTCCTCTCCACTCAATCTAAACCATACACCTCATCTTATGAGAAACCAAACTAACCAAGTCCAAGTCAAAGTGGAACCGAACCAAATAAAACCAAATCCAAGTTAAACCAAGTCATGAAAAGCTAACTCTTCGGAAAATTTTAAAATATCACGCAAATCAATAAATATGAAATACGGCTCAAATAAACACGTATCCGTATAAAATACCGATACAGTGAGACGGGTCTCACAACTCTCCACACCTTAGAAAAATTTTGTCCTCGGAATTTCCTGAGGCTAGTCGAGCAAGATAACAAAACAAAAGCTCCAGGAAACTCAACAATATCAATAAATCAAGCACGGCATATAAGTAAAGTAAAACAATCAGTAATATAATTAAATGTGTAAGCAGTAAATAAATGCACAAGCAGAAATACAATCATGATCAAGAAGGGCTGGAGGCATATGGATCAATATGACTCCTGAGACAGTTGTGTAGAAACCAACGTCCTCGCTGGCCTAAGCTGATTCCTAAAAATGGATAAAAATCAAGCCTCAAGGTAAGTCGGTACCAATGACTTGGTTCAAGACATGACTCTACCCAGGACGTATCATCGTAGTTGAAACAGATGCATGAACTTTATCACCTGTCTCAAGATACGAAGACAGAAGCGGCTGGCTGATCGGGATGGACTGACATCTCTGCCTGCATGCTGAGACTGATCCTCCATAACTGGCCTGGCTGAAGAATGCTAAGCTGCCCTCGGCAAAACACGAACAAGATAATCAGAAGGATCAAGAACAGTGCCCTTGAAAGTTGAAGGACACAAGATCAAATCATGGGAACAGGAATGATCAATGATCAAAACAGATATCAGATCAAGTATCAGAGGTAGAGAATAATCCGAAGGAGGTCAATAAGGATACTCGTGATTGAGATATCTAAACATGGTAACCCCCACAAATCTGAAAATCGAGACCTGTATGGGCTACCACTAAAACCATGTCATGCCCCAAAACCAGAATACCGGAGAACGGGGACAGACATAGCCAGCTACGCAATCCCAAAGTACGTTAATACTCTAAAATCATATATAAGCTGTCAAGACATGGGGGTTACTCTACATGCCATCAGTCAATCCTATGATTTAACAATCCTAGGTATCTCAATCATAGGCAATTATACAAGAGCAAAGAGCACGATCATCATACATAGAATAGTAAGGCGTCCCGAACCATATATACATGACTGATCATGAAGCCAGTACCACAGAACTGATGACTAGCTAGAGTATTAGTCGTACATGATAAGGACTAGCTATAGTCTAGAATACACATATCATGTTTATGCCCGTAGGCTACAATATCAAGAAAAATACCAAAACACGAGCTAAACACGTGCTCGGGGCTAAACATTACAAGAGGAGAATTTTCATATCAGTGGGAGGATGAAGAAGAAACCCACTGAGACACTCTGGTTCTCCGACTGGTCACCGTGGAGTAGATGGTGCGGTAGATCCTTCGGGCTCTTCTATCATAACCTGGCCATGCAAAACCAGTGAGGTCAGACCCCAAATAGCAAGTACTACAAAGGAGGCCGAACTATGAACTTAAAACCAGCAATCATAGGAAATCAACAGGGAGAGAAAGCAATAAGTAAGAAGGATCGAGATTCGTGCAGTACCAATGCACTTATCCCGAACATAGGAAGACAGTAAGTAAATCATCATTTGACATAAAATAAACTGGAGAACATGTTAAATAAATAGAGCTAGGCAATATACGAAGAAAGGACGAAGGTACTATTCCGGAAGCCAAGTTATAACCCTTAAACCAAATAAGGACCGGGATTGTAACCCTTCGTCTGAACAGAACTTGGTCTCTGATCATTTATTGCTAGAGGTGACCATTATTAAGTGACAGTGAGAGAGTGACAATACAGAGTACAATACATTAGAGTGACCATTATTGCTACCATTATCCTGGAACAATTAGGAACTGGATCTAGACAAGACTTAGACTGGGAAGGTGATATACGATAAGATAACCATGGGACTATTCAGATAACCAGGTTACAACCCGTAAACCAAAAAAGGACCGGGGTTGTAACCCTTCGTCTGAACAGAACTTGGTTTCTCCCACCATTTATCGACAAGATAAAATAAGAAATCAGGACAAGCAATAATCATGTACAAGATCAAGACAAGACTAGACAGACCGAACTCCACCCAATATTCTCGGCCAAGCAATAAGTACGGCTTGATACTTTAACTAACTAGGGTTATCACAAGCCTAGTTACTAACAATATGCAACGAGATGTTCCACAGCCACAAGCCCTGTAGACCATCCAGGTTATCCAGATCGAATATCTTATTCATGAAGGGTGCAACACATGACAGTGTGCTGGAAATGTGCCCTACTCGTCGACAGGCTACAAATCCACTAGCGCACCCAGATAAAGGGATTGCCTATAGTTGGGGAAATCTCTTCATGACTACTGGATTATTCTAGTTATTAGCCTTAGTCAGTTTCAGTAGGTACCCCTGACCGTGGTACTAAGGGGTCCCCATCTTAGACATGATGCAAAATAAGACGGGTTTATTTGTACAAGCACAATCGTCCACGGTGTCCAGGTTATTCATTTTATCATGTCAAGCTATCCGTCGCAACAGCATTTCAAGGAATAGAATGTCAGGTTTTCTTGTCAAGAGTGCGCCACGGCGGGCCACTATCATGTTTATCATGTCAATTTATCATGTCAAATTATCACTGTCAGGAGTGCGCCACGGCGGGCCACTATCATTCATTATTACCAGTCAAGAGTGCACCACCACGGGTCACTGTCGTGCTAAGCAATTCATTATTAAATAAATAACAAACTATTAAGTAGGTCGTCGCAATTCAGGCCAGAATAGAAAATGCACAATAGCAGTCAAAAACTCCGTGAAAGAAACTTGCATAAAATAATTAAATAACATATTCTGGAAGCCAAGAAAAAGATCTACAACTTTTATATTGGGAGTGGGAAGAAATTTGGACCACAAATCAAGCAATTAAAATATAAAAACAATCAAGTTGACCCCATACGGCCGAAAAGTGGGAGAACATACATGCGGCCAAAGAGAGTGGGAGGCCACCCATACGGCCAGCCAAAGCTCATACGGCCAGAAAATAACTGAAGGGGGCCATGCGGCCAAGAATGGGTGGAAGGCCATACGGCCAACATTAAATGCCAGCAAGAAATATTCATGTAATCAGAAAAAAGACAAGGAGAGTGGGACCCGCAATAAATACAAGCATCCACTCAAGCAAAAGAAAAGGGCATGTGGCCACTCAAGTACAGAGGCCATGTTGGTACCAACAATGAATACAGCAAGGAAAGGTTCACGTGAACACTTTAATTAATGGTTCACGTGGCCGAACAATGATTACATTATATTATAATAAGCCATACTAGTGGAAGGGGCCATGCGGCCAAAATTCTCGAAAGGCCATGCGGCAGAAATTATAAAAGAGGCCATGCGGCCAAGAAGGAATATAAGGGAAAACAATGCAACATGGGACTCTCCATGCAATTAATGCAAGCTGGGCCTTTCAATCAAGCATTTAATAATAATGCAAGGCCAAGCACAAATTACATATTAATATACTATAGGGCCAAAATATCTAAGACCAAGAGTGGAGTTGACTTCATGCGGCCAAGCATGAGTTCTCATGCGGCCAAGACTTATAAGCAAAGCCAAATAATAAGCCATTTCATGCGGCCTACTAAAGATGCATGCGGCCAAGAGAGGGCAGTTGCCTTGCACCCACAAGAATTTTCCATGCAAGTCAATAATTAATGCTCATGCATGCGGCTACTATTTAATACCCATGCGACTAGTGTTAATATAAAGCATGCAAGCTAAATAATGTTGCATGCGTGGCCAGCATGCAAGCAAGGTGCTTGCACAGGCCATTAAATATAATATAATACTAAGGAACAACATGCAAGAGCTTGCATGCAAAAACATGCAAGCTAGAGGCCAATTAAATATATACTAATATTTTCCATGCGGCCAATGAGAGGTTTGACCATGCAATATTGTTAATGCTAAATACATGCATTTGCATGCAAGGCAAGTGTAAGCATGCAGCCAGCATAGCATTGTTGTATGCGGCTACAAGCTTGCAAGCTAATTCTTGAAGCATTAAATAAATATTCATTAAATATATATGCAGATGCATTTGTTTGAGCCATATGCAAATGTATGCATTAATGGCTAAATGCATGTAGTAAAATACTGATGCATAAAATTAAATACTAGTGCATTAATAGCTAATGCCAGTAATTAAATATTAGTGCATGCATGCATGCAATTCCATGCGGCTAGCACTGAACAGTAGCCATGCAACTCTACAAAGTAGCAACTGGTCATTTCGGCCATTAAATGCAACTAGCCATATGCGACCAACTAATAAACACCCTTGCAAGCTACTGCTTGCATAAAGCATGCAAATGCAATTTATGCTGAGGCCAAGTAATTATTTAATACTAATGGCAATAATTTAATGTAAGCAATTAATGCAATACATGCAAGCAATTAATGCTTGCAAGGCCATGCGACCAAGAATAACAAATGGCCATGCGGTCAAGAATGGCCTATCCGATTCATGCAAGTAGCATGAAAATGCATGCAATCTTGCAAGCAACTTAATTAAATGCAAGCACAGTGCATATGCGACCAAGAATACAATTAATGGCTCCTACAGAGAATATGTCCATAAAAATACCATGGCCTCCATGCTCCCCCAAACAACATGGAACCATCAGTTGACAAAAATATGCAAGTTTGACAGATCAAAACCTATGAAAACCGAAAATACCATAAAGCTAGATCTACAACAATCCACTCGGTAAAACCGAAAACTCCAAGTTCTAAAGATGCTTAGAATCATGCAAGGAAGAAGATGGAACAAACAGAAATAAATTTGTTCAAGGTTTGGCAAGGTGTACTTGCCTCTCTCTAATGGCTAGGGTTTGGTGGAAAAGAAATGAATGAGGGTAAATGAGGAGGGAGAGAGAAAAGTGGCTTATATAACAAGCTCAAGTGATCTCCACCATTCATTCCTCTCCACTCAATCTAAACCATACACCTCATCTTATGAGAAACCAAACTAACCAAGTCCAAGTCAAAGTGGAACCGAACCAAATAAAACCAAACCAAGTTAAACCAAGTCATGAAAATCCAACTCTTCGAAAAATTTTAAAATATCACGTAAATCGATAAATACGAAATATGGCTCAAATAAACACGTATCCGTATAAAATACCGATAGAGTGAGACGGGTCTCACACCCCCTCCCCCGCCCCCCAACCCAAAAAAAGTTTTGAAAATAGTGAAAACAATATTAAAAAAGATGTAGGTAGAGGATTTCTGGACAAATAAATACTATGTAATAGATGAGACGGACTACAACCTTCAATTTCACTTAGTGAATATTGTTTTTATATGAAAAAGTATTTGATGGACTACACCTTGAATCAGACTTCTTGAATCAGATTCAGAAAATAACACACATAGTACGCTAGAGATTCTTGGGTCTATGTGTTTAAACCTCCAACCCATGACCCATTCCCCATTTCCTTTCCCTATCCCACGTTCTCTCTCTCTCCCTAAATTTATCTCCCAACAATTTCTCCGGACCACACAAAAGATCTCAACCACCAGCATAACCACTACCACCATCAAATTCTCTTCCCCAAACTCCAAAAAAAATAGCACCAATACTTTTTCTTCTCCTAACTTTAAGCCAGCACCATCCTTTCTCTTTCCTCACCAACAAACCCACTCCCGACCTCTTCTGGTCGCCCTAGCCGCGACTGTGCTGGCACCCCGACTATCGTTTTCGGCCATGCCAGGCCCGACCAACCCCCCCGCCAGCAGCCCGTCGGCCCTCCGTACAGTGCCCCGCCGCTGCCGTTGTCCGCAGCGCTCACCGCTGCCCGCTGTCCGCAGCGCCCGTCGCTGCCCGTTGTCCGCAGCATCCCGTCGTTGTCGCTGCCTGCGGTGTCCCCGTCGTCGCCCTCTGTCCGACGCATCCCCACCACGCGCCAGAACAGCGGTGCCCCGCGCCAGTTCCTGCCGCCCGTACGGTTTTTTTGCGCCCGAGCACGTGTTCCTACGTGAGTTTCCGTGACGTCCGCGTGTCTGTGTGCACATGTCCGTGTCCGTGCCCGTGCCCGCGTGCGATCTGAGTCTGATGCATCCCCTCGGTACTCTGTCACAGCTTCCGGTAACCCCGCAACCTTCTGTTCATTTCACATAACCTTAAACCAATTCCAGTTCTTTCCTATTTTAGACTCGGTAATAATGTTGTTAGCTTTTTAATTAGAATGTTTAACATTAATTATGTTGGGAACGAAACACGAAAACCGTTCCCCCAAACCAGAAAGTCTTGCGATAGAACCGAGCAAAAGCACACAAACCAAAAATGCCAAACACAATCGCAGACACAAAGATTTTTGACGTAGAAAACCCTTGCGGGAAAAACTACGAGATGATCGGAGTCCAACCCTGAAGAACCTCAACTAATGGAATAAAGAAAATACACCCTCTACAAGCTCCTCCCGATCCAACACGGATCACCACAACTCACTTAAAAAAAAATTTGATTGCGGACTCCGAAGAACAAGAGATGCCAAAAAATTATTCAAACAATCTCTCCTTCACAATAGTCCTTAATCCTCTCTCTCTCTCAAAGATTGTAAAGCACTCTTGTTTTGAGATGAGTTTTCAACTAGCATGCATCACCCTTTTATAAGCCCTTGGTAATTTATACATGAAAGGCCAATATATATGGAAACTTCCAATATGCATCAATCATATATTTAATAGAAATCCAATCATAATTGGCTTGCCATAATTGGAAGCCCAATTATATGGAAAGCTACTATATGAAGGGTCCAACCATAAATATATGATCAAAGTAAATATAGAAATCCAATCATATATTTCCTTATCATATATGTTTCAAAATAGAATCCATGCATTCTCCGAGCTTCTCCGACACACGGATGGCGCTCGTAGCTCTCCGGAATATTATCCACATAGGTTGGGAACCCCACCCACTCCAACAAATTATTAGATTAATGGTTTTAGAAATTATCGACTATATTTAATTATGAATAATGTCGTATTAACGTTATTTCAACGATTATGTTATTTTTGCCATAGTTTCACTTTTATTATTAAATGATAAACTTTATTATAAAAATAATTAATTATATAGCAAAATATATTTTTATATAGGAAATGGTATTTATAGGCCAAAACTATATATTTAGGTTTTTAAGTAAAAATGTCTTAGTTTCGTAATTTAACCATTATTTCTGTTAAATAAGTTTATGGAAATGAAAACTAGAGATAATAACGTATTTTCTAATAAAATCATAATTTTTACTAAAATAAGGTTTTACGTATATTTATTATTAAAAATGATTATTTTTTACAAAATAAAAAGTATTAGTAAAATATTTAGTAAATGTTTATTTAGAAAATTATTAAATTAGATTTCAAATATTCCAAGTTTACGCAATATTTTCTATTAAAATAATGTACGATAAAAACTGCTACTACTTTGATAATATTTCAAAAATACATTATTTTTCCGCCTATTTACAAAATACTAATAAAATAGTTTTTACCAAAATATTACATATTTAAATTATTAGTTTCTCTAATAAGAACGACAAATTTCTATAATTAGCGTAGTTTTACGTTAGTGGTTTATTAGCCAATCTTGGTTTAAGTGCTAAAGACAGAATATTGCTAATGTAGGTTCGGATCCCTGAACCCTAGCCGGTACCCTTCTAGCTGTTGCTTTCCACACCGAGATACACCCAAGACAAGTTTTATATCTTTCATGTCTGTATTTTATTTAATAATTAAATATACTGCATCAGTAGAATCATGTATTATAGTGACACTGAATCACAGTGGATCCACCTCGCACTCCACATCGATGGATGGATTGATTGATTGCCTCATTGACTCATTAACTCGAGGATTGATTGAGGGAGTAGTATAACATCTGTGACCAAAGTCATTGTTTACCGATTGCCTCTCTCGCGCTAACCCCTACTGTACAGGGGTTGAACCATACCGTATACTATCATTTTGGCTATAATGCTAGTATACATATTGTCTCTATCCAGTCGGTCATAGTTTCGGTTATATACTCAAAACCACTATTGTAGATTGCATCATTGTAGCTTCTGAAATATTGTCTACTGTCTTTTACTATTATTTAGCAAAAATATGTAATGCTTTTAAATTGTCTTGCATTTCATTTGTTATTATTTAGAATGTTAGATGTGAAAATATGTTCTTGCTCCCTCCTGACTGGAGACCAACATTTTTAGGTGACTGCGACGGCGAGGATCACGTCTTTAGCTCTTTCTACGAACCTGGTCCGAAGCCTGACGAGGTAGCTGAACCCAAACAGGGAGCCCCAGAGTTTTAGTTGTAAAATTCCTAAATTTCTACTATATTTTATTACTAATTTTTTTTTGTATTTATACGTCGCATAGTCGTATTGTACGTCGTGCGGGAATTTGCATTTTTTTTCGTATTTACTCATCGAGTGCGAATATGTGCGAGGTACATATTTTTAGAAAAATAATTTTTAATTTTATTATCGGTAATGGTTTCAAAATTTTATATATAATAATTATTTTTATTAAAAGTTGTGAAAAGTATCTATCGAGGTTGCCAAAACTTATTATTTTAGTTATTTATAAAAGGCTATCTTATTTTAATAAGTGATAATTTAGAAAAACTAGATTATGTGAATATTCTACTCGTGTAAAGCGCATGAAAATTATTTCATGTATATTTTCAAAATTTATTTTTATTATTTATAATAATTTATTTAGCAAGAAGGTATTTTAAATATGTAAATATTTATGTTTATTTTCGAAATTATTTTTACCTAAATTATTTAAAGGGTATTTTGAAGATATTTCCTACTAATATTCAAAATATATATTGGAATTTTTGAAATTAATTATTATATAAATATTATAAAAAGATAATTTGGATATATTTGTGATAAATTAATTATGATTTGATTTATTGATTTAAATTAAATAGTTTAATTTAAATGTGTAATTTATCTATATTTAAATAGGATTTGGATTTAGATATGAATGTATTGGTTTAAATTTAATAATAGAATTATCTATTTGGGTTTAAATAAATCCTAGTCTCTATCTACATTAGATTATATTTGATTGAGTTACTATTAAATCAATTTGAATTAAATAGTGAAAAATCTAAGGGAAATTAAAACTCTTCTTAATCCTTATCTAGATAAGACTTTTGTAAACCCCTTGATTTTTTAAAATAAATATTTGTAGAATTTCTAAATTTTTTAAATAACTATTTATTGACTTATTATATAATTTGTATTATTTTATATATATTAGTATAGTGCTCATTGGTTAATTTAGTATAAAATATATATAAAGCTATTTTTCTAGTACATTAAGGATCTAAACTATATTATACAATTTTTTTTCCTCAAAAATTTAGGATTTATTTCATAACTTTTATTACTTTTTACATGTTACTTATATTGTACACTATTTACATAATATAGAATAAATGTCAAATTAGTATTAGATATTTCAGCTTGTATAAATGAGATTAGATGAAGGTTGTTTAAATAAATATTAACTATAGTTATTATCTATAGTAATTTTAAATAATATTATAGATAATTTAGATAAATATAAACTATATTTTAAATTAATACTAATCCTACTTCTACTTGGAAAATATCTCTATCTATATCATATCCTAACAAAGCAAACACCAATTTATTTAAATTAAATCCTATCTAATTTAGGAGATAAATCTGAAATAAATACCTATATAAACCCAATACATCCCCCTTCTATTATCCATAAATCGAAAAAAAATTTAGTCCAATAGAAACTCTAAAATTTGTCATTAGAATTCAGCCCCGCTTTTTAGTAGCAAGAGCAACTTGGAACGATGATATCTCCTAGCTCCGAACTCCGTTTCGCCTCCAATTTTTTTTAAAAGAGCGTATCGAGGTAAGGTTTCTAAAAACATATTTTAATAGAAAAAATTCGTTCTGTAGATTTCTGTAAAACTATTTGAGTATTAGATGTCTGAAAAATAAACGTGTTTCAGTATTTTTGCTATTTCGGGAGTTTCTGGAAATGAAAATGCGATCCGTTTAGTTTTTTGGAAAGCTAATACGAAAAACTATGCCATATCATAATTATAAAATTTATTAAATAAATCTATTAGGTATAGTATTAATTATAATTAGATAATAGACTATTTTTAGCATCCGGAGATGTTTGTTTGGACCTTAGTTCCTCAGCAGCCGTTGTTCCACCTACTTTCCTGTCTGATCTTCGCCACCACAGTGCTCAGGACTCAGGCAAGCATACCTTGCTAATTAACTGTCATATATTTTTTTTATTATTTACTTTGTTTCATATTTGTTATTTTTAATTGTTATAAACTGCGCGTCCAAGCCATACTTGGGTGCAAGCGACTCTATTAGTCGTTACTTTACTATATGCATGTTAACTTAGTTTTAGTGGACTACCTTCTTGTTGGGGGATATTCTTATATCTCCTTTGGCCATGACACCTATACTACACCGTTTGAGACATTTTGTTAGGGGCATGACTTATGGACTGGCCATCTTTATTGTCGTGTGACGGATAGATCGTAACTGCTACGATTAAGGTATATAGACTCAAGCAGTTAAAAAACTGGGTGGATCATGGACATGACTTGGTCAGTGTGGGAAATATTGGGGGAGGACAGTCGCTAGTGCGTATGGGCATCCAAACTAGGCCTGTCAATGGTAGCTTATTGGTCGGATATTGGCATTACCATATCCGAACCATTAACTATCGGATATATCCGATAACTATCCAATATCCGATCGGATATAATTTTTGGCTACCATATCCGTTACCAATAATTTTAACAGATATCGGATAATATCCGAACCAATAAGATTACTAAAAAAAATATTAAAAAAAGGGAAGAAAAAATGAGTTAAAATGTTTTTGTTATCACCTTGCTGGTTTAGATCGGGTAGATACTTCAAACTATGTTTTTCAGCCGCTTGCAAGGTGACAACCAAAATGTTTTAACTCTTTAGATATGATATGACAAATATATTGTAGTATATATGTTGCTAAAAATTTAAGTTCAACCCTATGGTACCAATCTAAACCACTTAAAGTGGCTGAAAACATAGTTTGAAGTATCTACACTTTCCATTAAGTTTTGGCTGAAAAACATAATTTGTAGTAAATATTATTTTAAATTTATTAAATAATTTAAATATTATTGGTTCGGATATTATTGGTTCGGATATGACACTTACCGTATCCGCATCCGATATCCGATAAATATCCAATATGATATCCGAATTCGTATCCGTATCCGAAATTTTGGATATTTTCGGTTCGAATACGGATCGGATACGGATTTTCGGTCTACCATTGACAGGCCTAATCCAAACAGGTAAACCACAGTCTCCGGATAGAACTGTGGCAATTTATTTGCAGATGCCCTCTGACGTTTTGGACGTTACGACGGATATGGATCACTGGATGCCAGTTACGTACACATAGCCTAAAATCCCACCCATGCGTATGAAAGTTGTCCTCTAAATTGCACATTAGGCGGTTAGAATCTCCTTTGCATATTTGTGTCTAGGATAGTCTTTTATATATTATTTTATTATTCTGACAGTTCATATTAGCTTGTTCTTTCTGTATCTTGCTACGTCCGTCTGAGGACCTGGTTATTCCCCAGGTGTGTGTTCATGTCTTCCGTAGGTATCTTAGCAGAGATCGTGGTCTTCTCCATTTATTCGAAGATGACGTGACTTGGTTCCTCCTTTCTACTTCCACTTAGCCTTTTATATATTATGTACTTCTTCCATTTCATTTGGTTGGTAGTGGATGTGTCTCCACCCAATATATTGTACCAAGATAATTCATTATATGCTATCTTTTATTTCTTTATTTTGTGGATGAGATTATTTAGTTGTGGTTTGCTGCATTTTACAGCTTATGTATACATACAAGGTCCATGTACTTCGTATGTATACAGCTGGCATGTCTACGTACTTAGTCCTACGTATATTGGGACTGGGGCGTTACATGTTTTTGTGGTGGCCCATGCAGGTCAAGATAAATTGTTTGGTTACTTTACCGTACCAAGCAAGCCTGCGGATAGGATTAGAGTTTAGGATCTCATCCACATACTTGACCTTCTCGATTCTATTTTGAATCCCTTGATTTGCATCTTGCTTGATTCCCTCTATCGTTAATTCTTATCCTTCTTTCGTGCCTGATATTGGTTAGAAAGGTAATCCATACTAGGTAGACTTGTCCCATTGTTCCATCACACCACTAGTTTAACTCTTTTAAGTTGGGTAGACACCTCACGACCTAACATTTATTTTCCTTGTGACCCATATTAACATGATTACTTAGACTATAGCCTTTATAGGACCCTAACTTATCTAGCCCACCAAGCCTTAGATAAAAGACAGTAGGATGAATGTATATGAACAATCACATGACAAGACTTAGATTCTTAAGGAGCTGAACTAATTCTACCTTCTTTCACTCTTACGCTCTCGTGCCTATGTTTTTACCATCGTGACTAATGCTACTAAATAGCCTAATTTTTGCAAGCTTACTTTTTATTCAAGCTTGTTCAAGGACATATATTTTATTGGGGGCCCCCACTAACATATTGTCTAGTCAGAACCGGTACATGATGGTCTGATCAATCTAGTGCACTTTGGTTCACCTTTCACACTATTATCCTACGTGGTTGAGATATAGTTAAACTTACCCCTTAGAATCTCATCCACTATTGCCTTGACGATTCTTTTTGAATTATTCGACCGCCTTTGAACCACGTATTCGATAATATCGTCTTTGAACTCTATATTGCTTTCGCCTTCACTTATTTTAGAAGGACGAAAGCATTCCTCTAGCTATCCTATCTCTTGTGACCATTAACACTCGATGTGACTATATCTTTGTCTTAACTACTCGTCCCTTCCTCGACCTTCTATCACGACTTCCTAATCACTTTAATTAGGAGTGAATCTAATCGTTCTCCTAATCGTGCCATCAACCTACTCCCAAGAAACCATATCTTAAGTCTCTAAATTATTTATGGATCCCCTTAAAACTTTTAATCTTTTCCTTTTACGTTTATTAGCCATGTCCGTGATTTATTATCTAAATCACAATTTTCTAATGCTTGTTTATGTTGTTTCTTGCCTCGCCCAAGGACTCGTCGAATTGTCATTACCAATATACCCCTTGTGCCTTCTTACCCCCTACTTATTCTTAATTTCGAGGACAAAATTCTTGTAAGTTGGGTAGGATGTAAAATTCCTAAATTTCTACTATATTTTATTACTGATTTTGTTTTGTATTTATACGTCGCATGGTCGTATTGTACGTCGTGCGGGAATTTGTGTTTTTTTCGTATTTACTCGTCGAGTGCGAATATGTGCGAGGTACATATTTTTAGAAAAATAATTTTTGATTTTATTAACGGTAATGGTTTCAAAATTTTATATATAATAATTATTTTTATTAAAAGTTGTGAAAAATATCTATCGAGGTTGCCAAAACTTATTATTTTAGTTATTTATAAAAGGCTATCTTATTTTAATAAGTGATAATTTAGAAAAACTAGATTATGTGAATATTCTACTCGTGTAAAGCGCATGAAAATTATTTCATGTATATTTTCAAAATTTATTTTTATTATTTATAATAATTTATTTAGCAAGAAGGTATTTTAAATATGTAAATATTTATGTTTATTTTCGAAATTATTTTTACCTAAATTATTTAAAGGGTATTTTGAAGATATTTCCTACTAATATTCAAAATTAATTATTATATAAATTTTATAAAAAGATAATTTGGATATATTTGTGATAAATTAAATTATGATTTTATTTATTGATTTAAATTAAATAGTTTAATTTAAATGTATAATTTATCTATATTTAAATAGGATTTGGATTTAGATATGAATGTATTGGTTTAAATTTAATAATAGAATTATCTATTTGGGTTTAAATAAATCTTAGTCTCTATCTACATTAGATTATATTTGATTGAGTTACTTTTAAATCAATTTGAATTAAATAGTAAAAAATCTAAGGGGAATTAAAACACTTCTTAATCCTTATCTAGATAAGACTTTTGTAAACCCCTTGATTTTTTAAAATAAATATTTGTAGAATTTTTGAATTTTTTAAATAACTATTTATTGACTTATTATATAATTTGTATTATTTTACATATATTTAGTATAGTGCTCATTGGTGAATTTAGTATAAAATATATATAAAGCTATTTTTCTAGTACATTAAGGATCTAAACTATATTATACAATTTCTTTTCCTCAAAAATTTAGAATTTATTTCATAATTTTTATTACTTTTTACATGTTACTTATATTGTACACTATTTACATAATATAGAATAAATGTCAAATTAGTATTAGATATTTCACCTTGTATAAATGAGATTAGATGAAGGTTGTTTAAATAAATATTAACTATAGTTATTATCTATTGTAATTTTAAATAATATTATAGATAATTTAGATAAATATAAACTATATTTTAAATTAATACTAATCCTACTTCTACTTGGAAAACATCTCTATCTATATCATATCCTAACAAAGCAAACACCAATTTATTTAAATCAAATCCTATCTAATTTAGAGATAAATTTGAAATAAATACCTATATAAACCCAATACATCCCCCTTCTATCATCCATAATTTGAAATTATTTTTAGTCCAATAGAAACTCTAAAATTCGTCATTAGAATTCAGCCCCGCTTTTTAGTAGCAAGAGCAACTTGGAACGACGATATCTCCTAGCTCCGAACTCCGTTTCGCCTCCAGTTTTTTTTAAAAGAAGCGTATCGAGGTAAGGTTTCCAAAAAAATATTTTAATAGACAAAATTTGTTCTATAGATTTCTGTAAAACTATTTGAGTATTAGATGTCTGAAAATAAACGTGTTTCAGTATTATTGCGATTTCGGGAGTTTTCGGAAACAAAAATGCGATCTGTTTTGTTTTTCGGAAAGCTAATACGAAAAACTATGCCATATCATAATTATAGAATTTATTAAATAAATCTAATATGTATAGTATTAATTATAATTAGATAATAGACTATTTTTAGCATCCGGAGATGTTTGTTTGGACCTTAGTTCCTCAGCAGCCGTTGTTCCACCTACTTTCCTGTCTGATCTTTGCCACCACAGTGCTCAGGACTCAGGAAAGTATACCTTGCTAATTAACTGTCATATTATTTATTTTTTTTGTATTATTTACTTTGTTTCATATTTGTTATTTTTAATTGTTATAAACTGCGCGTCCAAGCCATACTTGGGTGCAAGCGACTCTATTAGTCGTTACTTTACTATATGCATGTTAACTTAGTTTTAGTGGACTACCTTCTTGTTGGGGGATATTCTTATATCTCCTTTGGCCATGACACCTACACTACATCGTTTGAGACATTTTGTTAGGGGCATGACTTATGGACTGGCCATCTTTATTGTCGTGTGACGGATAGATCGTAACTGCTACGATTAAGGTATAGAGACTCAAGCAGTTACAAAACTGGGTGGGTCATGGACATGACTTGGTCAGTGTGGGAAATATTGGGGGAGGACAGTCGCTAGTTTGTATGGGAATCCAAACAGGTAAACCACAGTCTCCGGATGGAACTGTGGCGATTTATTTGCAGATGTCCTCTGACGTTTTGGACGTTACGGACGGATACGGATTACTGTATGCCAGTTACGTACACATAGCCTAAAATCTCACCCATGCGCATGAAAGTTGTCCTCTAAATTGCACATTAGGCGGTTAGAATCTCCTTTGCATATTTGTGTCTAGGATAGTCTTTTATATATTATTTTATTATTCTGACAGTTCATATTAGCTTGTTCTTCCTGTATTTTGCTACGTCCGTCTGAGGACCTGGTTATTCCCCAGGTGTGTGTTCATGTCTTCCGCATGTATCTTAGCCGGGATCGTGGTCTTCACCATTTATTCGAAGATGACGTAACTTGGTTCCTCCTTGCTACTTCTACTTAGTCTTTTATATATTATGTACTTCTTCCTTTTTATTTGGTTGGTAGTGGATGTGTCTCCACCCAATATATTGTACCAAGATAATTCATTATATGCTATCTTTTATTCCTTTATTTTGTGGATGAGATTATTTAGTTGTGGTTTGCTGCATTTTATAGCTTATGTATACATACAAGGTCCTTGTACTTCGTATGTATACAGCTGGCATGTCTACGTACTTAGTCCTACGTATATTGGGACTGGGGCGTTACATTAGTTGTACCTTGGTTTAGTTTATTTCCCTTTTGCTGCAATAAAGACCATGTAATAATTGAATGCTTATTTTGTTTGTATTTCTTATTTCAGGCTAGTTTTCAGGTTAATAAAATGTTATTTATTTCCCACTTTAGATATTGTCTGCTGGTGTTCTCACTGCTTGATATAGCTTACTACCGCCGTCTCACAACGGTACAGGCTGGACATGATCCGACTGGACCCAGTACATTGGGATCAGATCATGACATATTTTTAGTGGTAGCCCATATAGGTCTAGTTATGTAAATTGGTCTAGTCAACTTAGTCTAGACCAGCATACAGTTCTACAATCTGACTTAGATCTAAGTATGACTTTAGGAAAACAGACTCTAGAAACAATTAGAACACCTAGATTATTTTCACCCTGTCACAACATGTCACCCACCTTTTCCAAATATACAGTTTTATGATTTTCCAATCTCATGAATTCTTCTTTAGAAGCTTAGGGTTCCTGATTTCATTTAACAATGGAATTGTTTAAATTTTATTTTTTTGGAATTAAAAAGTTTTGGGCCAATTGTTTTGCTTAGGCTTTCTATGGAGAAGCTTGGGCCATCAGCCTCTTTAAACTAACTCTTTTAGATCACTGTAGACATTCCCTTTCCATTCGAATTTGAGATTCAAATTCTCTAACAACTCTTCTTCCCATTTCTAACTACCAAGTCGTGGAGAGGAATTTGATGTTCCCGTCTTTAGGTTTGCCTAATCCCCACGCCATCCCAACTGACAGTCTATTTAAAGGACCCTTCACTCTTTTTTCCTCAATTTCTTTCTTCCTTGAAGAAGTAATCGAGCTCCTCAAATCCTCCATTTCTTCTTCCCATAGCTGCAGATCTAAAACTCGATTTAGAGTTTTCCATGGTGATGGCAACAATGGAGAGTCTCCATCCCTACGACTGAGCAATGCACGAAGAGTTCTTCGACAGCGCAGCAGATCGGTTCCTTCCCTGTTCTCTCAATTCGCCATTTTTCTTGAATCCTGGTAAGACTGATCTAAACTTCATGATTTCTTTAGATTCGATGGATAGATCATTTGGTTAGTTCGATCGGTTCTTCTTCCTTGCTTATGGATCCTTGATTGGAATGATTGGTTGATCGATTAGGTTGTTAAGCACGGGAGGGTCCTTTGAGTTTGTCAGGCATTTGATATAATTTTGCATGCTAATTCAATCCAAAGGAACGTCAAGAACAATTCTGGTTTGACTGCATACTTCGATCGAATTGTTGAATTTGATACGAAGGTGAGTTTCTGTGGATTGGATCTTCATTTTTTAAATTAGTAGGAGGGGTGTCTTTGTGTAATGTTATCCTCTGTTTTCTTAGTCTTCTCGATTCGACTATTGGCTCAGGTGATCTAGATCTAACCGGACACACGAAGTTCGTGTCCAAATCTACGAGAATTGTGTCACTAAGTCTCGACTCAAATCTGCTACTCTCAGCTACCTCTTAACCTTTCCAAATTGATGAAGGAAATGTATGCTTATGTTGGTTGTAGTGTAATGATTAGAGCTCGTATTCGAGAAGTAGCAGGATGCCAAGATAGGCTAGCTCTGATAATAGCTAATTTCGATGAGTAGATTTATGGATGTTCATGATTAAGAAGTTAATAACTATTGGATTTCTGCATTTAAAATCGAGCATGTTTATTAAGGTTTAATTCATGTATTTTTATTCTGAACTGGAACAAGTAGTGAATTTGGAGTTCAACTTTATGAGCAAATCTTTAGATTCAGGATGTGGTCAGGTTGAGGAAAACCTCGGGTTGTTTAGTGGTGGCAGCACTCGAATTTAAGTGTTAGTTGAGTACTGATACTTAGGAACCTAGCTTGAATGATAGATTACCTTGGGATGTAGTTTCAAACATCAGTGGTTCACTAAGATATTCAAATTCCAAGTTAAACCTTACTTTGGTTATCCTGAGATTCAAATGACTTTATCTGTTAATTTTGAACTGTGTAATTATAGCAAGTGAGAAGTTCCTCAGTATGCTCTAACTCCCACCTGTTACAATGATGTTCCTCCCTTTTATTTGAATATTTTGGCTATAAGTAATCTGGGGACGAACTGGTATGAGTATCTTGATTTAATTATCTTAACTGAAGCTTTAGATAGGACTGTAAGTTACTGAAAAGAGTAAAGTTGACAAAGGGAGCTTGAGATCATACCCTCAGGTTATATTTATCCTACAGTGACTTTTACCATGTGAATCAGTTGATGGAACCTGAATCTGGAACCCAGTTTGACAGATGTGGCAATCAAATAATTTGTTTACTTTTGATTCTATCTGTTCTGCAATAGATGGTTGAGAGGCCAACTGACAGTGATTTCGATAACAGGGACTGTATATGTCTAATTTTGGACTTCATATTTTGGTATTCAGTAGCAGGCTAACTATTACATACCTGGTTTGGCAAGTGTGTTCCTTAGAACTTTCATAAAATCTTATTTAGATATCACCTTTGTACCATGCTTTACTGCAACTCTTTGTGAATTGTATACCTGATAGGAGTTTGAAAGATTAACCTTGTTGTTGGGCACCTGATAGGAGTGGGGTGATACTCTAACCATGAGATCAGATACCATTAATTAGACTATCTAACCTTTTAATGTTCAGTGATTTCTTTCCAACCTGAGCATAACTGAACTTTATGATTGTAGATTTCATATAGAACTGTTATGTAGCAGGCCTACAAATGAAGTATATAGGACTGTTTCCATTTAGGACAGACTGAATGCAGCTATGTTAAGCCATTAGATGAAGTCCAGTTTAGACCGCAGGTTTGGGATTAGTGGTATCGATGGTTAGTTTTGTTAATAGCTCTTTTTAATTATGTCTGTGTTATGAAATGATAAATAAGTATTGTTTTACAGTTGGTATACTCTATAGACACTTTATAGCTAGTTTAGTTATGGATATGAGTAGTAGTAAAGTTGTCAACATTTATTTTAATCCAATATGGTAGTCTATGAGTAAACATTTGGGTTCATACTCTGAGGAGGAAATTGTTATATACTTACCCTATACCTAAAGGTGCAAACTAGTATATCTTAACTTTAAAATTTATTATACAAAGTAACTAAATAGAATTGCTTAGAGAATAACCAACTTGTAAAATTATATAATGATTAGCAGATTAGCTAAACTAAGCAAGCAAAAGGCATGAGCGGCAAGAATCAAGGGCATGCCTGACCCAAGCTCCTACTCCTAGGCCAGAGCAAAAGCAGAGGAGAAGAAGGACCATGAAAATGAAATACACGGATTCGCTCGACCGGGGGCCTCTTCCTCTTTCCGAGAAATTCAAGAAGAATAAAACACGCTTGAAGCAATTGAAGAGCTCGACCGAGCAGTTCAACTGAATCAAGAACTGAAACTGCCATCATGGGTGATTCCGCAACTGTCAATTCCAATGGTGGATGAAGAACACATGAGGACATCCAGCTCCATTGATTACCCGTATTTTTCCGGAGCAAGGCAAGTACATTCTATGGTCTTGTGCATTTACATTCATATCTTGTACTTCTCTTGATGACACAATGTGATACGATATCGTGTTCTCCTGTACTTTCATGTTCTTGTACTTACTTGTGGTCGGGGAGGGGAAATATACTAGCTATGTGACCAAACCCAGAGATTAGAAATTCATGTTGATAGCTTAGGCCTCGCACCGTGCACGCAGGCCCTAAGCCGTACCATTATTCCTGTGCTCCTGTGCTTATTTTTGTACTTACCCCAGCCGGTCACATAGGCTAGTTGTATTTCAAATATTGTGCATATGTCATGTCTTGTACTTCAGGTTCATGGTTTACATTCTTGTACTTTATTTTCTGTTCTTTACATTCATGTACTTTTCTGTTCTTTCCTGTGCTTTACATGTTCTCTTGTACTTTTCATATCATGATGTTCTTGTTCATTATCTAGAACTGTGCTTTGCTCTGCTCCTGATTGGATATGTTGCAGGTGAGATGGAGGCAATTTATGACACGCATTATGGACGTGAGCGTGCTTACGTGCTAGAGCCAGCTGGAGCTACACTGGACTTAGAGGCCGAGAAGGCTTAGTTATCTTTCCCTCCTAGCAGTTTATTTTTATTGTATTAGAGACACCAGACTTTACCTTGCTTTCTGGATGAATGTAATAAATCATAGAATTGTACTTTGGATTCTTGGATCGTTTATAGAGATGCTGTGATTTATATATCTTCATATTGCCTTGTAGTTTTCCTAGATTGGTACAGCTTACTTCGTCGTGTCTAACGACGAAGGCTGGGCGTGTCCGACTCGTGTCCAATTATTCGGGAGCGGGTCGTGACACAACATAGGGCCAAAATTATCTATTTTATAAAATCTATTTTTTCTTGCTTATAGTTTCGTAGGCTACCTTGCTTATGTTTGTACCTAAACCTTACCCAGCATAGGCCGATTGTATGATGGTATATTTCACTGCCTATGTTACTTTCTAGATTTTATGTATCTTTTAGTGTCCCTTGGCTTTCGGGGGTTATTTTCTCCATATCTTTATCAGACT
>JANAVB010037220.1:67500-185000 GCA_029216955.1 Iris pallida
CTTCATCTAATTACCCTACATGGATTAAGATGTAGCTGTCTCTACGATCTCATCCACGACTGCTTTGATAATTCCTCTTGAATTATACATTCGCCTTTGAATCACGTAATTGTATTCAGCGACATCCCTCTTGAACTCTTCATTGTTTCTATCTTCCACTGATTAGAAAGACGAAAGCTCGTAATTGATAGATAGATACAGAGTATTCCCATGGCTACGATAGTTGTATACGCAAGTGTAGCTACCATCGGCCAGCTCTGTGACTAGAACCTTACCCTGAGTTACTCGTCCTCTCTGCGACCCTAAAACCTACTATCATGATCTTCTGGTCACTGGAGTCCGAGAAATGATTAGGATCTTTCCCCTTGACCAAATGCCAACCTAGGAGACAACCTATTCTCCAGAGACCAAATGTTGTGAGCCTCTAATCATTTGTTCGAAGCTTGCTTGAACTAGAACCCTTGTGGCAATAGTCTGGCAGGTTTGGCCCCAATAGAAATTCACGACTCAGTTGTTAGAAATCTGTTCACATGATGTACCTTAGAGTTGGTTACCCCGTCGACAACTCATGTATACTGTGGACGAGTAGGTCATTCTATTTTACCGACCATGTGTCATTGCACACGCACTCGTTTCCTATTTATTGAGTAATGATCCTTGACTTGACTTACATCTACCATTTTTCGTTACACCGTGCCTTATTCTTTATTAACAAGAGTCGGGGTACAATATTCGAACTTTAGAACCTGGCTAACCTCATTATTCCTAAAACCATATACTAACTTCTAAGGTGGGTAGACTGTAAGCCTTCTAAAAATTTTAGGATATACCAGGATTACCGAGTGGTTAGAATAACTTCCATTAGGATGATGATTAGTGCCCATGGACTCCCACTTTCTATTTAGATCATTTTGTGTCCCCGACCGTGTCACTAATATTCGGAGCACGAGACCAACCGTTACCTCCCAACAAACTCCACATGCAAGATCTAGACGAGTCCACCTTCATCTAGGTATATCATGTCCCACTCAAACTCGTCCCCTTGTACTCTATTTTTGTGCTACGACTTTCAGGACAAAAGGACTAGCTATAACCCTTACCACAACACCAGTATACTTTCCGACTTCCACTAGAGCCTCAACCTTGACTCAGTTCATTCGACCCAATATATGGTTGTGATTTACTCGAAGCCCACTACGCACATGCCACTAGTGTGCCACCCAATTGAGGCCTCATGTGCTACTTAAACACAAAAGTCATTGAAGGCGCATTTCATGCTTATGGACCTAGCTAACCAACCCGACTAACAACTAGCTCAACCCTTGGACAGAAACCTATGCTAGGATACCCTAATCTAGTAGGAAGAGTTTTATCATTGGGATCTTACCCAATCCATATAGATTGAAACCCAACGTTCATCCAACCAACGGGTGATGACCAGATAGGGAACCCATTAAGACCCAATAAAACCCATCTAGGCATACCACCATTTTTGGACTACAAAATCGAACTATTTGAGTAGGTCCCTATACCCATCATATAGGCTCCACCCCTTAGGAAGTGAGGTCATTCGTAACCCTTATTCCATCTACCTGGAAGTTGCGATATGATCTTGCGTTGCATTCATATTCCTTGCTCGTATGTTTAAATAACCACGAAAAAGATTACAACCTGAATTTCTCAAATTCCGTCCTATTGTGAAACCTTGTTTAGAATTTCGGAAACAGAATTTCTGTATTGTGTGGATTGCAAGCTCTCTAAGAGCGAAGGGTTCTTCGATGTAGCAAGTGACTGGACTAGAGTAGCCCAATCTAGCGAATAAGTCTATAGGTTCATAAATACTCTTTCTACATGTATTATCGTATATTCTCTACCGCTCTTTAAACTTCATATGCTCTTGATTGTTCTTCCTTACCTTCCTGTCCTCTCTATTGCAGATAGACGAAGGTCATACTTATTAGAATTCACCAATATTTCTTAGATACTTGTGTAAATTACTGCTTGCTAAGTTCGGGTTGCTTGATAGATACGAGAGGATTATAGATACCATATGCCTAGATATTTGTTGGTAGGATTGTTAGCACCAGTTAGAAGATTTTAAGATTTTAGTGTGAGGAGTAGTGCGACCAAAAGGTGGGTAGAAGTCCTGGCGGCTATTTGGCTAGGAGAAGAATACAAACTATTTTTGAGGAATTAAAAATTTGAGAAGATTGTGGTAATAGTAGAATTATTCCTTGACTTTTATTTTTAAATTTTAGGCATGGTTATGAGTTAGAATTTCGAGGACGAAATTATTTTTAAGGTAGGTAGATTTGTAGCTCCCCTTCCCGAAAATTATAAAATGTTTTTACAATTTATTAATTCATTTTATTAGATGGTGATTATTAGACTGTACATAAAGGGTATATACACCATTATAGATTTATTGCATTTAATTATTATTATTTATTATTAAGTATTGAGGCTTATTTGGATTTATGAGGATTATCCAATAATTATATGTATATGTGTGTATAAGTATATATATGTATAATAAATATTAAATATGTATATGTGTGTATGTATACATATATATATGAATATATGTGTAGGTGTACATATATAAATATATATATATATGTGTGGTAAATATATATATTATATAAGTGTGTGTGTGTGTGTGTGTGTGTGTGTGTGTGTATATATATATATATATATATATATTTTATATATATATATATATATATATATATATATATATATATATATATATATATATATATATAAAATATATATATATATATATAAAATATATATATATATATATATATATATATATATATATATATATATATATATATATATATATATATATATATATATATATATATATATAAAATATATATATATATATATATATATATATATATATATATATATATATATATATATATATATATATATATATATATATATATATATACAATTACTTATAATAATAATTCTTCAAAAATCTAAATAATTATTTTTTAGTAGAAAAACACAAATCTCAATATCATATATATATATATATATATATATATATATATATATATATATATATATATATATATATATAAATGTATAACTATAAAGGGAAAGCAATAGCAGACCCGACCAATTATCCCCCACAAAGCCCAAAGCCAGCAGCTGCTCGGGCTCAATCCCGAACTCAGAAACCTTTCTCCCTCGCGCGTTCTGTTAAACCATAGGCTATATATATATATATATACGCGAGAGAGGGACGGGGAATTCACCAAAATCCATATCGTCGTCGTACCCCATCTCAGCCCAGCGCCGCCCCAGCCTATCCCGACCCCTGGGCGGTCACCCGCTATCGCGCGCACCGTCGGAAGCCGGCCAGGTCGCACCCGCGCGCGGACGGGACAGGAGCGCGACAGTAATCCTGACTGGATGAGCCCAACTTTGTAAGTAAATTTCTTCTCCTGTAGTTCATCGTTTTGTGTTTTATAAATTAGTCCTGGGAGCCTATATAACCCTCTTTAGATCCCAGTAAACAACTTCGATAATCGTAGGATAACCCGTCCGCAATATCGACACGAAGTCGAGCGGAAACGGCGCAAAAATATGATATTAGCACAGTCCAGACACTCAACTTGAAAGGCGATTTCTCGCCAATCCATAGACCGAATTCGAAAACCATCTGAACAGACTTCTAGACAACCTAACCGGCATTAAAACCCTATTTTTCTATATTTTTATAATCAGTAGGTGCTAAGATAAATCGACGCGACGATTGAGAAAAATATGAAAAATAGTTTTTGAAAAATTTAGAAAAACTTCCACACGACGTGCGTCCCGCCAAACCGGGCGACGTGGTCGCGAACCGAAAGCATTGAAAGGTGCATAACGGCTTCGTGGCCGTGTGGGCTTTGACGAAATTCAAATTGGTCGCGTGTGCGCGACGAATTTGATGCGTATCCGTCGGAATCGCCCCGTATCCGTGCAATACAAATTCAGTCATAACTTTGTGTACGCTCGTTATATCGATACGAAACTTACGCCAACAGGACCGTATCATTTTTCTGGTCCTGTATGCCAAGTTTGGTCCCATTCTGAGACAGTAGAATCGGAACGCCGTTTTGCGGGCCCCACGGTCCCACTCAACGGGCAATTTTGTGCACGGCCCACCGAAATCCAACTTTGGACATACGGTTGGGTTCGTATCGGAAAACCGAATCCGTAGACATATAGTTTGATGACTTTAGAGACCATTGACTCTGGCACGCTTTTCGGTGCAAAGCGGGTCCAACGGCGGACATCGTTTTTGCCCAAAATTACCGTTTTGCCGTTGTGTCCAGAATTGGACTTAAGGACAGGTAATCCTAGCTAATTTGACTATTCTGAGAACGTTGGTACTATTTATTTCAGCATCTGGAGACTTCTACATGTGTTGACTGATTATGGCTTATTAAGTAGTAGTATTATTGGTTTCACCAGCTAAGGACCTCAGGCAAGTGCACTTTCTGATTGCTTTCGATTCATAGTAGTCTTTTCATTTCATGTCTATACATATATCTTGCTGCTTGTTGACACGCTCGTCACACGGAGTAGTCGGGAGGGGAAATATCTTAGTATACATGTGGACTATCCAGAATTATCCCAATATGTCTAATCGTGAATGATAGCAGCTGCACACGACACGTGCAGTGTGCCGTATTTACTCCCTAGCCGTTCACATGTTGAAAATGATATTTTACACCACATAGGTAGATTTCTTTTATTTATTTTCCTTTTTCTCCATCGTGCTATGTCATCAGTTATCTTCCAGTTTTTATATCTCATATGTTATTTTTATGTCTTGTTAATTCTATTGTGTTTTCGCATTGCCGTCGGTTTGTGTACTTGTTCCATTCTTGACTGGAAACCAATATTTTTCATGTTTAGCCGCATCACTCTTAGCATTGGGAAGGATTGGGTATGCTGAGGTCAACCTAGAAATAGAAAACAGTTGTACCATTTTCATTAATTGTAAAATCTTGTATTTCCTTTAATTTTTTAAATGATGTAAATGTTGTAATAAATTTAGAAATTTGAATGAGCAGCAAATGTTATTTACTTTGAGCATTTATTTCTTGCGGGCTTGACAGCGTTCTACCGCCGACTCTGCGGCGTAGGCTGGCTTGGACACGTCTCGTATCCGGAAAAGCGGGTGCTGGTCGTGACACCAATTTCGAACCGAATTCTTCTAGAACCATAAAGCCCCTAGGTTAATTGTTACCAAAAGAATTTGTTCAACTTAGCTGGTTCACGAATCTTCCAAAAGAATTATTTTCCAAAAATAATTTCAATATTGATTGATATTTCCTAAGTTATTCCAAGAACCGAGAATATTTTTATTTGTTGACTTCCTTCACTCAACTTGAAACCTTACTCTCTCTATGCAACTTCTTGATCAATTCAAGGCCTAGAAAGCTTCTAAACTCAATGCTTGAGTATCATGAAGCAGGAACGGTCAGAGAATTGATTCCATTCTATTATTGAATTTTCTCTAATCATTCGAAAACTTTTAAATTGTTGAGCTATCCCTTTAAAATTCCTATGGACAAAAATGAGAAAATATCCAGTGGCCTAATATGGCTTCGCACATATGCGTTACAGCCATTTTTCTGAATTATGGAACCTGCGAGTTTACTGCAGCCAGTTGCGAACTGGAGAGGCATAGACTCGAAGTTGAAGTAATTTCAGGTGTTCATAGATTTTCGTATATTATTGAGACTATGTCCTAAATACATCATATTTGTCTCCTATGTTGTTCAGCCAAGAAATAGATAAAGTTGATAGACTACTCAGTAACCTATCATTATTCAAGTTATGGAGCCAAAAATTTACTGCAGTCATGTGCACTCTAGTGAGGCATGGATTTGAGACAAAATGACTAAGGAATATATTTGGTTCCCGAATATTAGTAAGACTATATCCATACCATGGTTGTCTTTTTTTTAGCACCATCAAATTATTCTGACTTTTGTCCGATTCGAGGATTTGTATTTCTAGCGGTTGTCTCCATTTTTAGAAATCTCTCTTATCACAGCCAGAAAGAATAGATTTCCTATGAAATTCTACTTGATTTTCCTAGAACTTATTAGGACCATATCGATCTCTATTGGCTCAATCTCTTTCAAGGTTCAATTTTAGTGTGTTGCATATATTTTATTGATAGCTTTATATATTAAATGGTTGATATACATCTTGTGGATGACTATATGTATATAGTTGATAGCTATATATGTAGGAGAAACATAGATTGCTACCTATCCTATTTCTAATAAGGGCATCTTTGGGATCAATATTAGTTAGCTAAAGGGTAGAAAAGGTAGAAGAATACCTTGAGTAATCTAGTCTTGAGAGAGTGGTACATCTTAGCTTGTGACTTGTTTGGGTTAGAACCGTTGGTAGTACTCACTAGCTAGTGCCTAAACCTCATTCAAACAAATGAAAGTATTTGACGATTTTGAATTTTTATGATTAAAAGAAGAGTTATGGAAGATAGAGGAAGACGTAGGTAGAATTAGCGAAAAAAATCTAGGATTTGGTATGGTTCTCCCATGGAGATTGTTGGCCCATTGGTCATATGGTCAACCTGATTTTAATAATTGATCAAACTCTGTCTCGATATATAAAGCTAGTCAGGATGTATCGGACTCTTGGACATGATCAAGAATAGCTATCTACTCAATTCAAGACCGAAGCGATGTTTGCCTGTTCGAGTCTGTATTTCTTTGAGCAATGTATTTTTTATTTTATTGAGTCTAGGAATACGTTGTACACCGAGTCGTACTGGCAAATAGGCTATTCCAAAATATTTTAAAAATACTTTTAAAATGTCCTTAGTTTTGAAAAACATTCTTATTAACAAAAGCTTTCAAAAAGGTTTTCAAAAAGGTTTTCAAAAATCCCCAAAATCTATTTTTAAATACCTAACCTAACCCTGACAGAACTCGGCCAGAGTTCGGCCAGAGTTCGGTTAGTGGCCGTTTTGATTTTTGAATCCTCTGGAACTTGGTCCTCCTGCAGTTGCGAATTTGACCGAGATTTCCTCATCGAATTCTGCCCGAATTCTGCCCGAATTTTGTCAGAATACTGTCTTTGGAACTCCTATAAATAGAGAAGGATTTCGATCATTTTAACTCACTCATTCACTTTTAATCTTCTCTCTATCTAAATCTTTCAGTCTTCCAAAGAGTTTTCTTGAGCTTTAATTTTCAGATCCCAAGTCAATTACAATCCTCTAGTCGATTTGCTAGTGCGGTACGGTCTAGAAGTTCTGAGTGATTGTAATCAGAAGGCTTGATTTGAAGAATACCTCTTCACAATTGAAGTTGGACGAGTTCTTCGTATCAAAGCTCGCGTTGTAGAAGTTGCAAGGACTTCGTAAGAAAACTTGCGGTTTTGCCAATAGTAGATTCAACTGGTAGCAAGAGTTATACCGACTGGATTAGTCCTCAACAGAGGGAAACCAGTATACATTGCTGTCTTTGCGTTTGCTTTCTTATCTCTGCCTTTACATTATTTAGTTGTGATTATTATTCTGTGATCTTGCTGCTAACATTTTTTTAATTAGCAATATTCCGCTGCCAACTCTATTCACCTCCCCTCTAGAGTATTGTACTTTACGATTTCGTTCCTACAATTGGTATCAGAGCAGGTTCTCCATCTAGAGGTATTATATTCTGATCCCAATCGTTCCTACAATTGGTATCAGAGCGGGTGTTACAGGAAAAGCAAGGTAACCGTGCAATTATTTATTCATTTTAATTAATTGCTATATAGATCACAGCACAACACATGGCAACTGTGAAATTCACAAGTGAAGGCCAAGCCACAAACAGACCTCCACTGTTTGATGGTACGAATTATACCTATTGGAAAACACGGATGAGTTTCTTCTTGAAATCACTTGACTTTGATTTATGGTCCATTGTTATTGATGGCTATCAAAAGCTACCTCATATAAATGTTGATGGAGTTTTAGTTGAAAAACCCCATAGCAGATATACAGAGGAAGAAAAGAAAAGGGCCAGTCTTGACGCACGTGCTGTTAACGCTCTATTTTGTGCTTTAGACATAACTGAATTTAACAGGGTGTCTATCTGCACAACGGCTAATGAAGTGTGGAAGCTACTTGAAGTCACACATGAAGGCACGACTCAAGTCAAAGAATCAAAGGTCAGCAGACTTACTCAAGAGTATGAGGTGTTCAAGATGAAGCCCAACGAAATAGTTACTCAGATGTTCGAAAGATTCTTGGATATTGTAAATCCTTTGTCCTCCCTAGGCAAAGAGTACAGTAACCATGAAAAGATTTGCAAACTCCTGCGAGCACTTACCAAGAACTGGATTCCAAAGGCTACTACAATCATTGAAGGGAACGACCTCACAACTATGTCCCTCGAAGTACTCATGGGTAAGCTACTCACTCATGAACTGGAGCTACAAGATTTTGAAGAGCCTGCACCAAAGGAGAAGTCGATCGCTTTCAAGGCTCAGCACAAAAAAGCTACTGAAGGTGATTCAGACAGCAGTGAATCTGATGCTGAAGATCAAGCACTTCTAGCAAGAAAATTTAAAAGATTCCTGAGATATGAGAAGAAAGCCAAAGAAAACAATAGCAGCAACAACTGGTATCAAGATGATGCTATCTGCTATGGCTGCAAGAAGAAGGGACACATGAAGAAGGATTGTCCTACAAACTTATCATCAAGCAACAAGAGCAACAAGTATGAAAAAGGGAACCTGAAGAGATCAACATCACGAAAGTATGTCAATACCAGCATATGGCATGAAAGTGAAGCCAGCGACTCAGAAGACGAACAATCAGAAGACGCTGCAAACGTATGCTTCATGGCATCCGATCAGGTACCTACTGAACCTGTAGTTGATACATATGATGACTTCACCTTTGAGCAATTAGGAGATGCCTTCAGTGAACTGATAAATGATTACAGGAAACTACATAGTAAGTATCAGACCTCTAAGAAGGTACTCAAAGAGTACAAAGGTGAAATAGGTAGACTTACCGACCTACTAGCTGAGGTTAAAAATAATGTTAGTGAGTCTGGTGAGCTTTCTTCAATAAAGCTCTTATTACACGAGACTACCAAGTCATCTGAAGAGAAAGACAAAGTTATCGACCAACTGAAAGAAGAACTTTCTATAGAGAAGAAAAGTCTTCGATGTGCACAAATCAGAATGGAAACACTCACTTCTGATTATACTAAGTTGTATGACACTTCCAAAAGATTGGAAATTAGGTTAGGAAAACAGCCGGAGCCTGCTGCTTCCTACCCTAACACGTGTCACTTACCGAAAAATCGGAACATTCCCAAGCCAAACACTGTCAGACCTAACCCTATCAAATCTTTACCCCAAAAGGTTAAGCCCAAACAGGATTATAAGCATGCTTTCTTCTATACTAGAAAACCTAAACCTACCAACCATGCACACCACTCAGCTTTCAACACTCGACATGCACAATGTCATTATTGTGGCCTCATTGGTCATATCTCTCCTGCATATAGAGTCAGAAAGCTTGTTGATTTAAATATTTATGCTTGGATACCAAAAGCTAACATTTCAGGACCCTACAAGAAATGGGTACCAAAAGTTTCATCTGCAAACTGTTTTGTCGGTGGAACACCTTTCACATGCTAAAAGTAAATGGATCCTCGACAGCGGTTGTTTACGGCATATGACCGGTGATGCTACATTATTTGTAACACTGTCGAAGAAGAAGAAGGAAGGTTATGTTTCCTTCGGTAATAACTTGAAAGGGTATATCATTGGTATCGGTGATGTTGGTAAGTCTTCCTATCCTGTGATTAAAGATGTCTGTCTGGTTACCGAGTTGAAACATAATCTACTCAGCATAAGTCATTTGGCTGATCATGGTTATGGCATCAACTTTGGCAAAGACAAATGTATTATAGTTGATAGCTCAACCGGTAGTACTATCTTTGAAGGTATCAGGGAAGACAACATATATGTTTTCTATTTGTTGTAAGAAACTAACATTTCAGGTAGATGCTTAATGGCTAAAAGTGATGAGAGTCATCTGTGGCATATGAGACTCGATCACACAAATATGGACACAATCTCAAGATTATCCACAAAGAAGCTAGTATGCGGTTTACCTGACATAACATTCAAGAAGGATTCGGTATGCAGCTATTGTGAAAAGAACAAAGCTACCAGATCCATATTCAAGTCACTAAACGCAGTATGTACTACTAGACCTCTACAATTGCTACATATGGACTTATTTGGTCCTAACAGAGTTGCTAGCCTCGGAGGTAAGCTTTATGCTTTTGTAATTGTAGATGATTTCTCTAGATATACGTGGGTATACTTCTTGACACGCAAGAATGATGCATTATCCGAATTTGTCGCCTTTTGCAAGAAAGTACAGAATGAAAAAGGTTACATGATCACTCGTATTAGAAGCGATCATGGAGGCGAATTCGAGAATGCAGAGTTTGAGCAATTTTGTGACACACACGATTTTGTACACGAGTTCTCCTGCCCTAGGACTCCACAACAAAATAGAGTTGTGGAACGTAAGAACAGAACTCTATCCGAAATGGCCAGAGTAATGCTAAACCAGTTTAGTCTACCCAAATATTTCTGGGCTGAAGCTGTCAATACAGCTTGTTTTGTTCTCAATAGAGTTCTAATTCGACCCAAATCGAAGAAGACTCCATTTGAGTTATGGTTTGATAGAATTCCATCAGTTTCATACTTTAGAATATTTGGTTGTAAGTGCTTTATTCTTAATACAAAAGACAATTTGGAAAAGTTTGACGAAAAGGCCGATGAAGGTATATTTTTAGGTTATGCGGCCAAGAGCAAAGGATACAGAGTCTTCAACAAACGAACCATGATCATCGAAGAATCAATCAACGTCACCTTTGATGAATTGAATCAAATGACTATCGATGACAATGACGAAGATCCATATGTACCAAGCTCAACACCAGCTGATTCTCAACCAAGCTCAGCACTAGCTGATCCTCCTAGAGAAGGTCCAGAAACCAGCTACCTTCAGAGTCTGCCAAAAAGATTAAAATTTACGGCTGATCATCCGAAGGATTTGGTAATTGGTGACATTACCAAAGGTGTAAGTACTCGTACATCCAGTAAAGATATTGTTTCTAGTGTTGCATTTATTTTACAGCTAGAACCCAAAACTATTGATGAAGCATATAGTGATAAATTTTGGATAGATGCTATGCAAGAGGAATTAAACCAATTTGAACGGAATCAAGTTTGGGAACTTGTTCCCAAGCCTATTGATCATCCGGTCATTGGCACCCATTGGGTATTCCGAAATAAACTTAATGAGAATGGTTTAATGACTCATAATAAGGCTCGACTCGTAGCTCAAGGATACAATCAAGAAGAAGGTATCGACTACGATGAGACTTATGCCCCAGTTGCGAGATTAGAATCCATTCGTATGTTATGTGCATTTACATGTTTTCATAATTTCAAATTATTTCAAATGGATGTCAAGAGTGCATTTTTAAATAGTTTTATAAAAGAAGAAGTTTTTGTAGCACAACCTCCAGGTTTCACAGATTTTAAAAATCCTGATCATGTTTTCAAGTTGAAGAAATCTTTGTACGGTTTGAAACAAGCCCCTCGTGCTTGGTATGATCGTCTAAGCTCCTTCCTACTTGAAAACGATTTTTCAAAAGGCAAGGTTGACACTACACTTTTTATTAGGTCCTTTAATGGTAAGCTTCTTTTAATACAAGTCTATGTTGATGATATTATATTTAGATCTACTGATGAATCTCTGTGTCAAGAATTTTCTAAATGTATACAGAATGAGTTTGAGATGAGCATGATGGGAGAGCTGAAATTCTTTCTCGGACTGCAAATCAAATAAACTGACAATGAGACATTCATAAATCAAGCCAAGTACACAAAAGATTTGCTAGAGAAGTTTGATCTGGACAATGTCAAACCTATTGGCACTCCGATGGCAACTTTAACAAAGCTTGATATTGATGAACAAGGCAAGCCGGTCGACACACGTAAGTATCGAGGTATGATCGGTAGTTTACTTTTTTTAACTGCTAGTCGTCCAGATATTATGTTTAGTGTTTGCCTGTGTGCACGTTTTCAAGCTAATCCAAAGGAACCACATCTGTGCGCAGTTAAGCGTATCTTTCGATACCTTAAGGGCACTTTTTCTGTTGGCTTATGGTATCCCAAAACTAAGTCCTTTGACCTTATTGGTTATTCGGATGCAGATTTTGCTGGATACAAAGTTGATAGAAAAAGTACCAGTGGCACATGTCATTTCCTAGGCAAAGCTTTAGTCTCATGGTTTAGTAAAAAGCAAAATTCTGTAGCCCTATCAACAACAGAGGCTGAGTATATCGCCGCAGGACGTTGTTGTGATCAGATTTTGTGGATGAAACAAACCTTAGAAGACTATGATTTATTTTACACACATATTCCCATTTTTTGTGATAACACGAGCACTATTATTTTGACTAAGAATCCTGTATGTCACTCTCGTACTAAACATATCGAGATTAGACATCATTTTCTTAGAGATCATCATCAAAATGGAGATATTGACCTTGTGTACATAGCTACTGAGACTCAATTAGCTGATATTTTCACAAAACCTCTAGCAGAAGATCGTTTCAATTATTTACGTCGAGAATTATGAATTTTGGACGTCAATAATATTAATTAATTTTGTTTTATGATTATATTTCAATATGCAAAAACTGTGTTAGAGACAAGCCACTAAAGATTTGAGTATAAAATATACTCAAATTTTGTTTTATAATTAATTTCGTCATTCTCTACAACATACTCAAATCTTGGGAGGTATAACTCCTTATTTCCCCTCCGTTTATTTTCGTGCATATTTCCTTTTATTGTACAAATGGCACCTAAGGGATTTAACCCCTTCAAGAGGAAGAAGACAACCAACCCAAGTGAGGAAGGTTCATCTTCGAATCCACCCACAGATTCTCTCTTTTCGCCAGTCTAATCTAGCGATGGCGCGTTCGACGGGTTTTACTTTCAAACCCTAGACCAAGCCTTACTGTGGTATGGAGACTTCTCCATGAGATCCATATGCACAGGCGCACCCATCAAGTGGACTGTATTTCCAGATCATCGCCATTTCTTTGAGGCATTAGGGTTACAGCATTTTGTTAAACTCTGTTTTCCCGTAGCAACTAATGCCATTAGACTGTTTTACTGCAATATCATATTAAACACATTTGATGTAAGCACTCATGTTGGAGGATTAGATATAAATTTCAATGATGTCCTCTTAGCGGAGATCCTTGATATTCCCAACGAAGGTGAACCACTTGTTGATATCACTGAGTTTGATTTCTCCGAAGGCACGACACTTACCAGTTTCAAAGCTGAACTTTGTGCACCTGATAGAGTTCGCTCTGGAAAGTTCAAGGCAAACAACTTGAACTTGTTTAATTATGAATTGCACCGTATCATTTATTCCACTCTCCTTCCGAAGTCTACTTCAAAGGATGATGTCACGTCTCTTGAATTATCTGCTATGTATCACATTCTTAAGGGGATTCCATTTTCTGCCCCTAAGACAATTATTCAGATGATGGGACGTTGTCGTGCAAGAGATAGAAATCTCTCTTATGCGATGATTCTTCCACGCATCTTCCAGCGTTTCGACATTGATTTATCTACTTGTACTCAAGACCCTGAGCCCAAGTTTCTCAAGTTATCTCGTCGCAGTATGACTGCAGCTGCTCCTCCTCCTGCTCCTCCTACTGCTCCTGCTATTGCTCCACCTCCTCCACCTCCTCAGCAATATGCTATGAAATTTGAGGGCATACACCAGCACCTTTTAGATTTATACGTCTCGATGACGGACATGGCCCGCGAACGTGAGTTTCGCGACGTCACCCGTTATCAGGCGATTGCAAATTCCTTAGCTGATCTTCGTTTCGCCCAGACTGGACATTCAGCCGGTTCCATCCCTAGAGATCCAGCTTTCTCTGGTTACCGCTGTGAGGATGAGGCTGTTCATGCCTACTTCCAGCCCGGTAACGCATATGATTGGTACCGTTCTGACCGTGCTCCTCCTCGTGACTATGTCGGTGAGTTTTACACTGGCGCTCCTCCTCACCCTTCTGGCGCGGGTACCTCTGGAGTTGGTCCTTCTGGACATGCTGGTCATCATACTGATGATGATGATGATGAGGATTTGTGATATGTTAGTTGATGTTTGAGACTTAGACATTATCTACTGTATACTTGGAAATGCTCCGACATTCCAAGTTTTTCTATCTTTTTAGACTTTATTATCAGTATTTCTTTGAGGACTTGTACTGGATTTGTTTTATTCATGTCATCTGAACATCTTTTTATCTTTATGAGATGCGTAGTTTATGGTTCACATCAGTTTATTTACTTATTTACAGCATCTTTATCTACTTCTCTATTATAAACTGCCTGTGAAATAATTTTTTGTTTTATTATGAACTGTCTGAGAACAAATACATGCCTGTGATGTCACTATATTTTCTTTACTGTTTCTATCATTTATCATTATTTTCTTGTATTTCTTCACTGTTTGTTATTTATGCAATGATTGCGGGAGAGCTTTTCTCTTTTGCAATTATTTTGCTAAGTGACAACGGGGGAGAAAAAATAAAGATCTAACATTCTTTTGAGAAAATGCAGGACATGAACAATTTTTTAATTTTATTTCAAGCTTAAATGTTATATCATTCATAGTTTGTCAATTATCAAAATGGGGGAGATTGTTGGCCCATTGGTCATATGGTCAACCTGATTTTAATAATTGATCAAACTCTGTCTCGATATATGAAGCTAGTCAGGATGTATCGGACTCTTGGACATGATCAAGAATAGCTATCTACTTAATTCAAGACCGAAGCGATGTTTGCCTGTTCGAGTCTGTATTTCTTTGAGCAATGTATTTTTTATTTTATTGAGTCTAGGAATACGTTGTACACCGAGTCGTACTAGCAAATAGGCTATTCCAAAAAAATTTCAAAATACTTTTAAAATGTCCTTAGTTTTGAAAAACATTCTTATTAACAAAAGCTTTCAAAAAGGTTTTCAAAAAGGTTTTCAAAAATCCCCAAAATCTATTTTTAAATACCGAACCTAACCCTGACAGAGTTCGGCCAGAGTTCGGTTAGTGGCCGTTTTGATTTTTGAATCCTCTGGAACTTTGTCCTCCTGCAGTTGCAGATTTGACCGAGATTTCTTCATCGAATTCTGCCCGAATTCTGCCTGAATTCTGTCAGAATATTGTCTTTGGAACTCCTATAAATAGAGAAAGATTTCGATCATTTTAACTCACTCATTCACTTTCAATCTTCTCTCTATCTAAAGCTTTCAGTCTTCCAAAGAGTTTTCTTGAGCTTTAATTTTCATATCCCAAGCCAATTACAATCCTCTAGTCGATTTGCCAGTGCGGTACGGTCTAGAAGTTCTGAGTGATTGTAATCAGAAGGCTTGATTTGAAGAATACCTCTTCACAATTGAAGTTGGACGAGTTCTTCGTATCAAAGCTCGCGTTGTAGAAGTTGCAAGGACTTCGTAAGAAAACTTACGATTTTGCCAATAGTGGATTCAACTGGTAGCAAGAGTTCTACCGACTGGATTAGTCCTCAACAGAGGAAAACCAGTATACATCGCTGTCTTTGCGTTTGCTTTCTTATCTCTGCCTTTACATTATTTAGTTGTGATTATTATTCTGTGATCTTGCTGCTAACATTTTTTTAATTAGCAATATTCTGCTGCCAACTCTATTCACCCCCCTCTAGAGTATTGTGCTTTACGATTTCGTTCCTACAGAAGTGAATTTGGATAATATATAAACATGAGAATATGATGATCAAGTAAAGGAACACTTGATGATGATCAAATTTTATGATCATATGACTACTATACCCAGAAGGAACGAATATAACCATGGAAGGAATATCACAAGCAACGGAATGATAGGTTCTAGAGAAGGAATAAGTAGTAGGAATTGAGATAAGACCATTAGCATGCAACTTCGGAAATGAGCAATTGGGTTTGCAATTTCTACCCAACATTTGAGACTCATATTAGTTCTGGTAAGAATGATTGAGATTTTTTAATATTTTTGCTAATATATTTGGATGAGAACGATTGTTAGGTGCATGGTTAAAGATTAAAATTTGATTAGTGATTATAATTTGGTCAATCGATTTTAAGAATTGGAAATTCTCGAATATAGATCATGGATCAACTTTAATTTTTTAAGGATTTACTATGACAAGTGAAGATTATGACCTTGATGTAGTCTGTTTTGAAAGAATGGCTGACAATTGAAAATTGATGTCTGTAAAATAATATGATCGAGAGAAATACTTGAAATTTGAAATACATTTGGCATACGATCACATATAACGACGAATGGAAATTTGATTGGATGATTTATGATTCTAAATAGATTTAGTTTTTGGCAGCTGCCTTAGTTTTCTGTAAATACTGGGGGTTCATCTAGTTTAGCGAGTTAGAGTTTGGTTTTCGCATGGGTATTAATAAGATATTTATCTTGTAAGTCATTTTTCCTGCATATCCTATCTTTTGACCGTTGAAATAGTGATATGCTATTCTTTCTATCCCTTTTGATCATCACTCAGTCCTCAATGGAAATATCTTATCCGATTACATTTCTGTCATAGCTATATTATTCCAATCACCCTCGATATCCTACTATCATACAACTTGTTGATTTTTTCTGAGTCACAAACCTTATACCCCATTCCAATTTGATTTGGAATATTTAGTCCCTCATCTCAGAAGATCCTATTATTTTTCTGCCTTCTCAACAAATTGTTGACGTCCGTTTCTTTCTCTCATTCTCTGTTTCATGAGACCTCATTTGATTTTTTTCTTATTTTATTTTCATATTTTAATCGTACCTAAATTTTTTTCGTGCCTAAAATGATTTTGATCACAACAATGCAACTCTATCTCATATCATATCTAGATAATTCTGACCGTGCCTATATTTTGTCATTGTACCTAGTGATCATGCCTAGAATCCAATCGAGCCTAATGATTTAAATCTGGAACGAGTTATAGAAGGGATTTATATAGTACATGAGTTATGGGATAAAGATGAAATAAATATGAACACTTGTGATTTGAATTTGAATCAAGGAAGGGATAATTAATGATGTGAATACCAAACAAATTGATATTGTAGATTAGGGATTGTTAAATGATAAGCATGGAGATGCACTTTAGGAAGATGCATGATGAATCAAAAGATATACAAAGGACGACCGAAACAAAAAAAATTGGACTTAAGGTGTAACTAATTAAGGATGGCAAATCATATGAATTGAAGGATGCCAAAAATAGTAATCAGAAATCAGGGATAGAAGGATTGTAAATAATACAAGGTTGGAAAATGTAATGAGATATATTATTAACAGAGAAAACTTTGGTCAAAATGATACGATAAAATTTTTATTGAGAATTTGGGATCATATAAGTAAATGAGGATTTGGAATCAAGATATATACATATTGGTGAAAATAGACGTCTAAATAAATTACAGAGTGATCATATATGAGTACAATAGATAAACAAGGAATGATAAAAATTTTACTGATCATGATAAATTGGAGTATTGAAACGTGATGTTGGATTTTAAATATGATATTGGGTTATTGAGGCTTGATACTAGAGTATTAAGATAAGATGGAGTGTGCCAAATTATGATATTTTGGTCAGAAATGAATAAGATGTATAAGAACGTGATTGGTATGACATAGACTTAAATTTTGGATATATATTAACAAGCTGAAGGAAGTACATAATATATTGCGGGAAATATTACATGTGTTTAGTTAGAAAAGGTGAGAAGACAAATTTTCCAAGGTTATGACGGTGATTGACAATTTAGGGACGAAAGCAGAAATCGATAATTGTGGATAGTGACTGTGTTTCTAACGAGGGAACAATGTTATTTGAGAATAATGGATAGACTGATGAAGATATTACACTACATAGATTTGCTATAGGACAGTTAGCCTAGTTAGGCATGAGGCTGTTGAGGAAGAATACCTTACTGGTTTGAGACATGATTGTACCCCGGCCCTTATCATTGAAATTTCGAGGATGGAATTTTTCTAAGGAGGGAAGGTTGTAAACCCCCAACCCATGACCCATTCCCCATTTTCTTTCCCTAGCCCACGTTCTCTCTCTCTCCCTAAATTTCTCTCCTAAGAATTTCTCCCTACCACACAAAAGACCTCAACCACCAGCATAACCACTACCACCATCAAATTCTCTTCCCCAAACTCCAAAAAAAACCCAGTACCATTACTTTTTCTTCTCCCAACTTCAAGCCAGCACCATCATTTCTCTTTCCTCACCAACAAACCCACTCCCGACCTCTTCCGGCCACCCTAGCCACGACTGCGTCGGTGCTCGACTGTCGTTTCTGGCTATGCCAGGCCCGGACAACCCCTTTCCACGGCCAGCAGCCCGCCGGCCCTCCGCGCGGTGTCCCGCCGCACCAGCGTGCTCGCAGCACCCCGTCGTTGCTGCTGTCCGCAGCGCCTACCGCTACCCACTGTCAGCAGCGCCCGCCACTGCTCATTGTCCGTAGCGTCCCACTGCTGTCGCTGCTCTCCGTTGCTGCCCACTGTTCGTGGCATCCCCGCCATGCGCCAGAACCGCGGTTTCCCGTGCCAGTTCCTGGCGCCCGTGCGGTTTTCCCGCGCCCGTGCACGTGTTCCCGCGTGCATTCCCGTGTCATCCGCGTGTTCGTGTCCGTGCCCGTGCCCGCGTGCGTTCTGAGTTTGATGCATGCCCTCGGTGCTCCGTCACACCTTCCGGTAACCCCGCAACCTTCTGTTCATTTCACAGAACCTTAAACCAATTCCTGTTCTTTCTTATTTTAGACTCGGTAATAATGTTGTTAGTTTTTTAATTAGAATATTTAATGTTAATTTTTAGATTAATGGTTTTAGAAATTATCGACTACGTTTAATTATGAATAATGTCGTATTAACGTTATTTCAACGGTTATATTACTTTTGCCATAGTTTCACTTTTATTATTAAATGATAAACTTTAGTATCAAAATAATTAATTATATAGCAAAATACATTTTTATATAGAAAATGGTATTTATAGGCCAAAACTATATATTTAGGTTTTTAAGTAAAAATGTCTTAGTTTCGTAATTTAACCATTATTTCTGTTAAATAATGTTATGGAAATGAAAACCAGAGATAATAACGTATTTTCTAATAAAATCGTAATTTTTACTAAAATAAGGTTTTACGTATATTTATTACTAAAAATGATTATTCTTTACAAAAGAAAAAGTATTAGTAAAATATTTCGTAAATGTTTATTTAGAAAATTATTAAATTAGATTTCAAATATTCCAAGTTTATGTAATATTTTCTATTAAAATAATGTACGATAAAAACCGCTACTACTTTGATAATATTCTAAAAATACATTATTTTTTTGCCTATTTACAAAATACTAATAAAATAGTTTTTACCAAAATATTACATATTTAAATTATTAGTTTCTCTAATAAGAACGACAAATGTCTATAATTAGTGTAGTTTTACGTTAGTGCTTTATTAGCCAATCTTGGTTTAAGTGCTAAGGACAGAATATTGCTAATGTAGGTTCGGATCCTTGAACCCTAGCCGATACCCTTCTAGCTGTTGCTTTCCACATCGAGGATACACCCAAGGCAAGTTTCATATCTTTTATGTCTGTATTTTATTTAATAATTAAATATACTGCATCAGTAGAATCATGTATTGTAGTGACATTGATTCACAGTGGATCCCTCTCGGACTCCACATCGATGGATGGATTGATTGATTGCCTCATTGATTCATTGACTCGGGGATTGATTGAGAGAGTAGTATAACATCTGTGACCAAAGCCATTGTTTACCGATTGCCTCTCTCGCGCTAACCCCTACTGCACAGGGGTTGAACCATACCGTATACTATCATTTTGGCTATAATGCTAGTATACATATTGTCTCTATCCAGTCGATCACAGATTCTGTTATATACTCAAAAGCACTATTGTAGATTGCATCATTATAGCTTCTGGAATATTGCCTGCTGTCTTTTACTATTATTTAGAAAAAATATATAATGCTTTTAAACTGTCTTGCATTTCATTTGTTATTTAGAATGTTAGATGTGGGAATATGTTCTTACTTCCTCCTGACTGGAGACCAACATTTTGTAGGAACGAAATCGTAAAGCAGAATACTCTAGAGGGGGGGTGAATAGAGTAGGCAGCGGAATATTGCTAATTAAAAAACTTGTTAGCAGTTAAATCATAGATATAATAATAATCACAAAATAAATGACAGTAATAAAAAGGTGATCAGAAGGCAAACGCAAACATCGAGATTTATATTGGTTTCTCTCTTGTGAGGACTAGTCCAGTCGGAAGAACTCTAGCTTCCAGTTGAATCCACTATTGGAAAATCCTGCAAGTTTTCATACGAAGTCCTTGTAACTTCTACAGACGCGAGCTTTGATACGAAGAACTCGACCAACTTCAATTGTGAAGAGTTGTATCCTCAATCAAGCCTCTGATTACAATCACTCTGAAACTTCTAGACCGCACCGTACTGGCAAATCGACTAGAGGATTGTAACTGGCTTGGGATTTGAAAATGGAAGCTTTTTAGAACTCTTTGGAAGAAATGTAAGTTTTAGAAGAGAAGAGATTGAAAGTGAATTGGTGATTTGAAATGATCGAAATCCTTCTCTATTTATAGTTTTTCCAAAGGCAGAACTCTGACAGAATTTGGATAAAACTCTTTGTAACAAACCACAACTGAAGGGAGACCAAGTTCAAAATCAAACGTTCACATAACGTTCAACTTGGTCGAACTCTGGCCGAACTCTGGCCGAGTTCTGCTAGGGTTCTGCCAGTTGATTTTTGTAAAAATTAATTTTGGCTTTTTTGAAAAGTCCTTCAGAAGCTTTTTGTAAAAATGATGTTTTTCAAAAAACATAGGTCATTTTTAAAAGGGTAGGATAATTTTGAAAAACGATTTCGGATAGCCTATTTGCCAGTACGACTTGGTGTACAATGTATTCCTAGACTCAATAAAATGAAAAATTATATTGCTTTGAAGAAAATACATTCTGAATGGCAAACAGCTTCGATCTTGAACATAGTAGATATCCATCGTTGAGCAGTATCCAAAACGTCGTAGGTAAACATCTGAATTGACTTGTATTTATATCGAGACAGAGTTTGATCAATTATTAAAATCAGGTTTGACCATGACCAATGGGCCAACAATCTCCCCCATTTTGATAATTGACAAACCTTGCCGATATAATATCTTAGTTTGGATCAATTCAAAAATATATACTAAAACAGTTTCATAACCTGTATTCAGAAAGATGTTAGATCTTATTTCTCCCCCGTTGTCACTTAGCAAAATAATTGCAAAAAGAGAAAGCTCCCCCGCAATAAATGCATAAGTAACAATCAGTGAAGAAACACAATTAAAAATATATATAAGAACATTCATCACAGGCATGGTATAAACATTGACAGAAAAATAAGATCGACAGATATTGTATAAACATTGACAGAAAAATAAGATCGACAGATATTGTATAAAACAACACAGACATGGAATTTGTCACAGGCAGTTAATATGAAGCATAAAAAAAGATAATGCTAGAATAAAGCTGAAACAAATAAAGTGCTGAATAATAAACTAATGTGACTCAAATGCCAAACTGAGGCATAAAAAGATATGTCTATGTAAGTCACAAATCATAATTAAAATAAAGAGTACTGATAATTCTTGGAATGTCAGAGCATTTCCAAGTAAACATAAGACAAAATAGACAGTCTCAAACAGTAACATCTCAGAAATCATCATCCTCATCATCATCATCATCATCGGCTGTAGTGCCAGCATGTCCAGATGGACCAGCTCCAGAAGTGCCGGCTCCAGAAGTATGAAGAGTGGCACCAGAAGTACGATACCAATCGTAAGCGTTCCCTGGCTGGAACAGAGAGTGGACCGCCTCATCATCAATGCGGTAGCCAAAAACAGAAGGGTCTCGATGTAGAGAGCTAGCAGAGTGACCCGTCTGTACAAATCTCAGATCGGCGAAGGAGTTGGCAACAGCCTGGAACCGAGTCACGTCACGGAACTCATATTCCCTGGAAGTGTCAACATAAAATGACTGCAGATCTGATAGATGCTGATGAATACCCTCAAAGGTCATAGGGTAAGACTGAGGAGGACGAGGTGCTATGGGAGTAGGTGCAGGTGCAGTAGGTGGAGGAACAGTTGCAATGCTACGACGAGAGAGTTTGAAGAACTTGGGCTCAGGGTCCAGAGCACAAGTGGATAAGTCAATATCGAATCTCTGAAAGATACGTGGGATGATCATTGCATAAGAGAGGTTGCGATCTCTTCCGCGACATCGACCCATCATCTGAATAATAGTCTTAGGGGCAGAAAAAGGAATCCCCTTAAGAATGTGATATAAGACAGAGAGTTCAAGTGCAGTGATATCATCTTTTGAAGTGGATTTTGGATGTAGAGTGGAATAGATGATGCGATATAATTCGTAGTTGAACAAGTTCAAGTTATTGGCCTTGAACTTTCTAGGACGAGCACGTGTGGGCGCACAAAGCTCATTTTTGAAACTAACGAGAGTCGTACCATCGGAGAAATCGAAATCAGTGATGTCATCGAGCAGGACACCTTCGTTTGGAATACCAAGGATTTTTGCTAACATTTTATCAGTAAACTCGATATCTATCCCTCCGACAAGTGTTCTCGTGGTAAAAGTGTCTAGCACGAAATTACAGTAAAATAGTCTAATGGCATTAGTAGCTAAAGGAAATTGTAAGTAGCAAAGTGATGTAACCCTAATGCCTTAAAGTAAGGACGGTGGTCGGGAAAGACAGTCCATTTGATCGGAGATCCGGTACAAATAGTACGCATAATGAAATCGGCATACCAAAGTAGGGCTTGGTCGGGAGTTTTGAAATAATACTCGTCTGATGCACCGTCATCCGATTGGACCGAAGAAAAGAGGGAATCCGTATGCGGATCCGAAGACGATGCCTCTTCACTGGCATGGGTCTTCTTCCTCTTGAAAGGATTGAATCCCTTAGGCATTCTATCCCAAAAACTAGAAACCCTAATAATTGAAAAGTGGAGGAGAGAAAGAATTATACATTCCGAGAATTGGATATGCTGTAGAGGACGAAATTTTCTGCACGAATCCAAATTTTGGACGAAGATCTCCACGTGGATTGGAAGAAGAAATGTGGAGAAGAACTAGGGTTTTAGGGACACAACTGCTGCTATTTTGATAAAGTTTGGAAGAATGAAGAAGAGAGGGCCTCGGGTTCTGATTGGTACATATATATACCCAGCCGAACTCTGGCCGAATTCGGACCGAACTCGGGCCGAATTCGCCAAGGGTTGCCTGGCTATATATGAATATTAAAAAAAATTGTGGGGCCATATCTTTTTCATCAATTCATTTCAGATGTTTAATTCAGAGTTTAGTAATTTTAAATTTCAAAATAATATAACTAATATTATTTTATAAATTAATATTCTTTACTTATAATCTGTCTTAGGTTAGCTGTAGGAGTACTGTCCCAGCTAACGGAGGTTCACCGGGGAACTCTTAAATACCGCTTCGCTTCGACCGTAGTCGTGGTGGCAGACAGACTCTTTTTAAGCTTGTCTCGAAAACAGTTATTGAGTATTGAATAAATAATTAATAAAACAAAATTAATTAATATTATTGACATCTAAAATTCCTAATTTTCGACGTAAATAATTGAAACGATCTTCCGCTAGAGGTTTTGTGAGTATGTCAGCTAATTGATTCTGTGTGTCTATGTATACAAGGTCTATATCTCCATTTTGTTGATAATCTCTAAGAAAGTGATGTCTAATCTCGATATGTTTAGTACGAGAGTGACATACTGGATTCTTAGTCAAATTAATAGAACTAGTGTTGTCACGAAAAATGGGTATGTGTGTAAAATACAATCCATAGTCTTCTAAAGTTTGCTTCATCCACAAAATTTGTGTACAACAACGTCCTGTGGCGATATACTCAGCCTCGGTTGTTGATAATGCAACAGAATTTTGCTTCTTACTAAACCAAGAGACTAGAGCTTTTCCTAGGAAATGACATGTGCCGCTAGTGCTTTTCCTATCTACTTTGCATCCGAAAAAATCAGCATCAGAATAACCGGTTAGGTCAAATGACGTGGTTTTGGGATACCATAAGCCGACAGAAGAAGTGCCTTTAAGGTATCAGAAGATACGCTTAACTTCGCACAGATGTGATTCCTTAGGATTAGCTTAAAAACGTGCACATAAGCAAACACTAAACATAATGTCTGGTCGACTAGCAGTTAAATACAGTAAGCTACCGATCATACCTCGATACTTACGTATGTCGACAGGTTTGCCTTGTTCATCAATATCAAGCTTGGTTGAAGTCGCCAATGGAGTGCTAAGTGGCTTGACTGCTTCCATGTTGAACTTCTTTAATTGATCCTTTGTGTACTTTGCTTGATTTATGAACGTCCCATTGTTGGTTTGTTTGATTTGCAGTCCGAGAAAGAATTTCAGCTCTTCCATCACACTCATCTCAAACTTATTTTGCGTACACTTGGAAAATTCTTGACAAAGAGATTCATCAGTAGATCTAAAAATAATATCATCTACATAGACTTGAATCAAAAGAATGTTGTTATTCAATGATTTTATAAACAATGTAGTGTCAACCTTTTCCTTTAAAAATCCGTTATCAAGTAGAAAAGAGCTTAGACGATTTGTTAGCCTAATAATTATATTATATTTTTGAATATGGCTAATCAATTAAGTTTAACATAATAACATCACTAATATTCATGTAATCACTATCATATTGCTACTTAAACTTATCATTGTCCTAAATGTTCTCTATATCATATTGCTATGCTTGTATCATATTGTTTTGTTCGTCTAACATGTTCTTAGACATGCAGTAAGCATGATCAAGCTTTGTCAAACTAGAACATATGCAATGGAGTATTATTGATGGGCCAAAGACGGCGTTATACAAGAAGCTTTCTCTGAACCGCCTAACGACCTATCCGGGGCCTCTCATCGGGGGTTTCGTTGCCCGGTCAGCGGACAGGGGTCGAGGGGGTAGCGCCCCCCGTGGGGGTTCGGGGGCGAAGCCCCCAAAAGGTATTCAGATTTCCAGATTTGTTTATCTTTGGACGACCGTCGTCAAGTGAAAAGGACGTCTTCAAGTCTGCTCAAATATTTGAAGAAAGGTGCCATCAAAGGGCTTTTGGCTTTCCTATTTTATCAATGTAATTTTTTATATTTATTGAGTCTAGGAATACGATGTATACTGCCTCGTACTGGCAAATAGGCTACCCAAGAAACGTTTTCAAAATACCCTTTCATTTTGAAAACAAGCCCACTTACAAAAGCCCAAACTACTTCCTAACTGTTTGACTTTTCAAAAAGCCCAAAAACTAATTTACAAAAACCCTAACAGAACCCTAGCAGAACTCGGCCCGAATTCGGCCAGAGTTCGGCCAGAGTTCGGTTAGTGAACGTTGCTTTTTGAACTTGGTCTTCCCGCAGTTACGGATCCCAACGAAATTTTCTCATAGAGTTCTGTCCGAATTCTGTCAGAATTCTGCCTTTGGAAAAACTATAAATAGAGATGGATTTCGATCATTTCAATTCACTCATACACCAATTCACTTTTATATCTCTTCTTTATAAGCCTACTACTTTTTCCAAAGTATTCATTTTCTAATTCCAAGCCAGTTACAATCCTCTAGTCGATTTGCCAGTACGGTATGGTCTATAAGTTTCAGAGTGATTGTAATCAGAGGATTGATTGAAGAAAGACTCTTCACAATTGAAGTTGGTCGAGTACTTCGGATCAAAGCTCGCGTTATAGAAGTTGCAAGAACTTCGGATTAAAACTTGTGGTGATTTTCCATAGTAGATTCAACTGGAAGCTAGAGTTCTTCCGACTGGACTAGCCCTCACAAGAGGGAAACCAGTATACATCCTTGTGTTTGCATTTGCTCCCTACTTTCTACTTTTCATTTACATATCTGTGATACATATATTATGTGATCTTGCTACTAACATTTTTAATTAGCTAAATTCTGCTACCTACTCTATTCACCCCCCTCTAGAGTATTGCACTTTACAACTCGTTCCTATAATCGATCCTACACATTTTTAGGTGACTACGACGGCGAGGATCACGCCTTTAGCTCTTTCTATGGACCTGGTCCGAACCCTGACGAGGTAGCTGAACCCGAACAGAGAGCCCTAGAGTTTTAGTTGTACCTTGGTTTAGTTTATTTCCCTTTTGCTGCAATAAAGACCATGTAATAATTGAATGCTTGTTTTGTTTGTATTTCTCATTTCAGACCAGTTTTCAGGTTAATAAAATATTATTTCTTTTCCGCTTTAGATATTGTCTGCTAGTGTTCTCACTGATTGATACAGCTTACTGCCGCCATCTGACAATGATGTAGACTGGGCATGATCCGACTGGATCCGGTATATTAGGATCGGGTCATGACAATGGAGGTGGCACTTTTGATTAACCATGCATATTTTTTTTTGTTCATAAGAGTTGTCTGGAATCGTCATGTCCCATAGTCGCGGCCTTCACGACCTCATAGAGGTAAGTTCTCAAAGGGTTGTTGATCGGTGTCAACCCTGCACAATCTTGCTTGGACCTATTAAAAGTTTTAAAACTTATCTTAACCAAATCACACTGGAATACTGTTATCATAGGGATGAAGTATCATTGTACAACTTCGTACAGCCACTTCGGCATTATTTTATGAGACTTATATCTCAAGATCAGTATTCCATATTAGTCACCTAAGTCTAGCTTGTTTCTACCTATTGAACTGGCTTCTTGGGATCTCTAGTCATACTCGATTGGGTTGCCATTGCTGGTGACTTAATTATGGTCTTAACCCTATCCCCCTCGATGATTCTAGAATTAATGTCCTAGACAAACCCTTTGCCAAGAGATCTGCACAGTTCTTTTATGACTTTTATAGTTGAGAACCACATTTTTGTCTTTTAGGCTCTTTAATGACTTGAAGTGCAGTTGCATGTATGTATTCATCTTAGAATCCACAAATTATGCTTTAGTAGTTCTTTACCAGAATGATTATCACAATTCATAAAAACTGAAACATATTTAAATCTGTATATACATAATAAGATGTCTGGGCCATTTTGCTTTAGCATGAGCTATGTTTAAATATACATTTTTAAATTCTTTGATACACTTAGCTATGATAGTTTGTCACAAGGACCTATCATCTTATCAGTATTTAAGTTGTTCCAGAAATGAACCCTCATTCTCCTTCCACTGCATCTTAGTGTATTGAATATGACAGCCTAGATTAATATTTTAAATGATCTACTAATCAACATTACCAAATCTTCGGTTTAGAAGCGTTAATCAACTTGGGTTAGCTGTAGGGGCCGGATCCCAGGTAGCGGTGGTCTGAATATACTTAAATACCGTGTCGCTTAGGACTATTTACAGCATGACCCTTTCGACTTATACCCAAGCTAATCTCTATTTTTTAAAACTTAAATTCAAAGAAATTTTGCAACATCACTAAGCTATTATCTTTTGGCTAAATTGTTTGAATGTATTATAATGTCACAGATTATAAGCAAAAACAAAGTTTGGCTAACATAATATGAATATTGTGATAGAACAATATTATAATTTCTTTCTGACTAGAAAATATAATATTGTGATAATATGATCAACTAAGATTCAAACATGCAAAACTAACATGCGAAGAATATCACTTTAATACAATAATATCTATAACCATATATATAAATCAAGATAATTGGCTCATAGAGTTCAATAATATAGTTGTCTAATTAAATTAGGAATCAGAAAATGACTAGAACATGTAGGTTGTAAATATGGAAATTACCTTTCCAATTGATCAGAGCACTTTGTACTTCTTGATTTCAGCTTAATAATAACACTAGTTCTGAAGAAATGTCATTTTGTACATCATTTATATATAGTTCTTTACCCTTAGCATGTCTGTGCCTTTTCTAACAAGTCACAAAATAATGCATCGGTCATGAAAAAAAACATTACGCAGATTTTGTTTAGAATAAGAGAGTATATAACAAATTTTGTTCACCAATTTATCAAAATCCTAGTTGCACCTTAGACGGATGCCTAAGGCAGTCATTTCAATAAAGCTTGGATTAACCTCATAATAAAATGTACTATTTCTAACACCATACCAAGAAATGCCAATTGATGGACTTTCTTAGCCTTGAGCCTAAGAAAATATATATATATATATATATATATATATATATATATATATATATATATATATATATATATATATATATATATATATATATATATATATATATATATATATAATAGGAAAACTTGATGGTGAAACTTTTGAATTCCAAAAATACCCTTACATGTCTATATTAATTAAAAATGGTTCATTATCTATTCTACTATATAATAGGAAAACTTGATGGTGAAACTTTTGAATTCCAAAAATACCCTTATATGTCTATATTAATTAAAAATGGTTCATTAATTTTAATAAGGACAACTTAATAATTATGAAGACTACCCCTTAATCTTCCTAAAGAGTTTTCCTAAATTAAATAAAAAATATTAAAATACGTGCAAGGCACGTGCCCATATGCTAGTATGTATATATATATATATATATATATATATATATATATAATTATTATTATTATTTTTAAACCAAATGTCCATGGACTAAAGTCCTCGGGCTAGAGCCACCCAGCCAACACTTGGCCCGGAAGCCGTGGCCACTGCCATCCAGCCGCTCCCGTGGGGGATCGATCTCGCGACCTCACACCCCCGTGCCAACGATCTTACCGTTGCACTAACGTGCCATTGGCGCATATATATATATATATATATATATATATATATATATATATATATATATATATATATATATATATATATATATATATATATACTAAAAATCGGCTGCGGGGAGACACACGATTTAACTGAGCTCGCACGTGCTGGAAGAGAAAGAAAAAAGCAAAAAGAAAAGAAAAAGAAAAAAAAGAAATATATATATATATATATATATGCCAATGACCTCTAGCTCAAGTGGTTAGAGTGAGGCACATCCTCCCAAGATATTGCAGGTTCGAGCAATGGGAGAAGCACATTTAATTCCATGTGGAGGAATAAATATGAGTGCGGACGGATGCGGTGAGATACAAGTGCTGGTGCAGGCCTTCGAGTCGAGCCTGATACGATGAGATACAAGTATGGGTGCGGGCCTTCAGGCCAGGAGTCTGTAACAATTATCTGTTTATATATATATATATATATATATATATATATATATATATATATATATATATATATATATATTTTTTTTTTTCTGTAACAATTATCTGTTTATATATATATATATATATATATATATATATATATATATATATATATATATACACGGAAATGCTCCAAAACCAGTTGACTGGTTTTGTATTATGGAACCACCCTATGTTTCACAGGTTGGATTATAATTTAGTGGTTGAGATTAAAAGATGTAGACCCCACCCATTTTTAAGTTATCTAATCACAACCATGCAATTCTATTCAAACGTGTATAACATGGGTTGGTTTCATAATATAAAACCATCTGGCCTATGTACGGGTGAGCATTATTCGATTTTGGACCGAAAATCGAACCGAACCGAACCGAATAAGAGATTCGGTTCGGTTTAAAAAAAATTCGGTTCGGGTTCGGTTTCAGTTTTGAAAATACTAAATTTTCTTATTCGGTTTCGATTTCGGTTTTGGGTTTCGGTTCAAAACCGAAAACCGAATAAGAAAATTTAGTTTATATATATATATATATATATATATATATATATATATATATATATATATATATATATATATATACACACTAAATATATTTATAAATATTTAGTTACTATATATATTAACAAAAAAAAGCACAAATAAACCAAAAAATCGAATAAAACGAATAAACCGAAAATCGGACCGATTTAATTCGGTTCGGTTTAATTCGGTTATTGTTTTCGGTTTTGCTTATTCGATTTTCTGTTTTATTTGATTTTTTGTTATTCTGTTCGGTTGAAACTGAATTAACCGAATGCTCACTCATAGGCCTTTGTAGCATATATACCCACTAGTGTCCAAACAAATACAAGACATTCAACTATGACAAAAGTAAACAACAATAGCCATAATCTCATTTATGCGAGGGGTGGTGGGATCCGGTGGGACTCATGTGTAAGGGGTTGATGAGTGAGGTTGTAAAAAGGTTGTAAGAATTTGGTAGTAAACTTAGCATTATTGTTTTATGTACCTAGGAGAACCAACCGTTAAAAGATTCTCCTATCATATTATTGGTGGAAAATGAAAAAGCCTAAAATGATAAAGTGAATCATGCAACTTATCACCTCTGAAAATAATTTTTAGAATTTTCTTCATAAAAATAGTTCAATCATGAAAAAAAAAAATCAGCAAACAATTTATTATTATTATTTTTGTTATCAACAGAAGCTCATATTTGTTCGTGTTCAAAGTGGGATTTCGTTCATAAACTAAACAAAATCAACCATAATAAACTTGAGTGTATGTGTGAGAGACACTGTACCCATGTCAAAGTGCATCAGGACTGTCCATATCAAATAACCGAAACAATATCAAATTTCAATAGCTAAAATGATGAAAAGGCTAATTTTGAACAATGAAATAAATCACCAGGTTCATAGTCAATATTTAAAACAGTCTAACTACGTAAAACATTTGATCATACAAGAGATGCATGTTCAATACATGACAGGGAAAAATTGGTTGCTATATTTTGTGTCCAAGCAAACAAATCTTGTATCATAGAAAATCAGTTGTAATTGCTCATGAAAGAAAATATAAAACAAGCTATAGAATAATATACATGAACTGCTGATAAAGAAATAGTAGAGAGACTGTAAAAAGAAGAACATAGTATAGTGGAAATAAGTATACATGATATAGATGAGAAAACTGAGCTAACTACGTGATGTAGAGCACAATCTGGTTATGTAAACTGGCTTAGGTTATACATGACTTAAATCTAGTTTGGAGTTATACATGAAAAGGATGTAGATCACATAACCAAATAAATACTCTCCCTGCCCCAATCAGTACACAAGGATCTGTCCAGGTTATGTTATTGCACATGAAAGTAGTGCGTCACATGGATAGCTAGTCCACATGCATACTGGGTTATACATGAAGGCTCACATGATCATTAGTGTACATGAATGTCACATGAGTATACATGAGTAAATACGAATACAATGAGTAGACGATGCACATGATAAAGTACATGAGCACAATATACCCGATGTATCCGAGGGGATAACATCGCATGAAGAGATCCATATAGTACTAATCCGTGATATATCGTGAAAGCAACAAGTAAACTAGTCTATAACAAGTAAATATGTCCAAGCAAGAATGAAATGGTCAGAGAATGTACTCGACTGACAATCTGAGCTGCTGATGAGGATGTGTAACTGTACCGGAGTGATGCAAACCTATTTAAAACAACCACAAGTCACAACAATGTCTAACATATCATAAGGAATGCCTACAATGCACTTCTACATGATTCTAGGTCCTTCTAGGTCAAAGTCAACCCACGGTCAACTCTGGTCAAACTTGATCAACTCAAGGTCAACTAGTCCGTTTACTAATTTCTAGGTCATACACAAGTTTTCAGGTCATTTGGAGTTCATTTGAGTCGATTTGGATCAAGTTTGACCCAAAGTTGACTTTTGTCAACTTGGTCAACTTGTCGGCCAATTCGACCAAACTAGGCTCCTAACGACGATCCTAACATGTCCAAACACTTCTTATAGTCATATCACAAGCAATTATTACATTACCTATATTTATACATTCACCACAATTAATATAAATATATATACATATATCTACACATATATATATACATATATATAAGTTATGAAAGGAAACATGGTTTGTGAGTGTGAACGATGTTGGGGGCTGCTGGTTAAGGGTCTAAATCTGAGAACAAAATAGAATGAGACTACAAGAGTATTCCATGTATAACATATTACAATCAATAATAAAATACATATAATATATATATATATATATATATATATATATATATATATATATATATATATATATATAAGCTTATATATATATATAGGTATATACCAACGATATAGGTAATGTATATATATATATATATATATATATATATATATATATATATATATATATATATATATATATATATATATATATATATATATATATATATAAGCTTATATATAGATATAGGTATATACCAAGTAAAAGCCAACGAAGGTCGATCTCGAACCTGGAGTAAGCTCCCATGTCTGAAATCAAAGCCTCGACCCTCACATAAACACATTTTGGAAATTAGGCATTTAATGAATTTAATATATATATACATACACATATATATATATATATATATATATATATATATATATATACATTTAATAGGTAAAACACCATAAATGCCTAAAAATGGCTAAAAAATATGAATCAACCCCGAGAGTCGATTCCCACAAGTCTCAAACAATTCCGAAGGACCAAAAACTCAGAATTCATTGCCAGAAAACTCAGAAATCAAAATATCACAGAAATCTTCAAATTTCAAAATCAATGAAAAACCCGATTTTCACAAAATGACCCAAAACTCAAAATACTCAGAATTAATCCACAAACTTGGCAAATAGGTCGATCTCGACATGTGGGACATGCTCAGGTATTCCCCGGGTCGAAACCATGTCCGTATCGTGTCCAGCGAACGAGTATCGGGAAACCCGATACTCGCGTGAACCGAATCGATGCGAACCCGATTTCTCGCTCGTTTTCGATCCATCTCTCGTGAAACTTTGCGTATACTTGGGCGTACACATCCTCGACCTACTGGCCGAGTTAGCGTGTGGTCAAGTGTCGTGTCCGACACGCACGCAGAGCGTGTCCTCGCGCGGGTGTGCGCGCGTGCACAGTCCCGTGCACAGCGTCGTGCACGCGTGCCATCGAGTCTAGGGACTCGTGTGTCCCACCATGTATCGCGTGTTCGTGTCCTAGGCTAGGGTAGGTATAGGGCTACACGTTGGACACCCTGATTCGTGTCCACGTGTCGTGTTGTGTCCACGCGAATCGCGTTTCAGCGTCGGCTGTCACGCGCGCGCGCGTGTGGCCGATCGATGCCGATTGGATTTCTCCTTCGTTTCTCGACGAAACTTCACGAAACTTTGGGAACGTGATCTTAGTCACGGTCCCCACCTACACGTCAATTTTTACACGACCACGTGGCCTGTGCGTCGAGGAATCACCCCTGAGCAGCAGGGCACGCGTGCGACCTGGCGTGCAGCGCATTCGTGTCCTGTTTGGACACAGGCACGGTCCGATTCGTGTCGAAACTTATGGGGTCGTGATCCTCGGGTATAGGGCTATCAGAATATGTGAATAGATTCAACAGAAATCAGAATTTAATTCATTGCGATATTTCATCGAACACCTACAAACATTAGCCGACATATGTCCGATACGGACACCAAATGAATGCAAAATTGGACAAAATTAATCCTACAGGTCATGGGTACCTAGATGCTCACTATCATGAAGAAAAATTAGGAAAAACTATACTAGATTAGGATTTACCTATTGAGAGTCAAGGATCTCAATACAAAGGACTCCCCGAGCGCTCCAACTGTCGAGTACCCTCAAGCAAACGCCTCCACCACCTTTCTAGCACTACTCCAGCAAGATCCTCTCTTTCCTACGATCAAGACGAACTTCGTTTGAGGAGAAACGGACTCCGGATGCAAAAGTTAGGAATTTGGAAGAGTGGGAAACTAGGGTTTCTTGGAGGCTACAAATTTCAATGCAAATGAAAGAGGAGGGGCTGCCTATGGCTGACCAGGTATAAGGGAATTAGGGTTAGGTTAGATGCATGGGCCTAGGCTCCCTAAGTTGTTAATAAAGCCCAAGACAAAAAGGCTACTAAAAATGGCTAAAAATCAATTAAATCACTCTAAAAATAACTAATAAATTTTAAATTAATTCTAATGATAATAAATCTAATTCTAATATTGCATCAAGGTTCTAGGTCATGGTTGGCTAAGTTAAACCCATCAAGACTACTCGGACAACAAACCAAACCACATATCATCACATGAATTCAATAAATTAATAAAATAATCTAAAATTACAAAATGACCTAAATATCCTTGAAATGAAAAGTGGGTGTGACAGTTGATGTGTCACCTTATGGGCGGCGGTTGTGTGTCACCCCTCCATGCTATTATCATGCACCGAAAAGTGTACAAGTGCATAATGATAACATGGGGGGTGATATATAGCCACCTTACCGTGAGATGGCACCTCAACTCTCTCTCTCTCTCTATATATATATATATATATATATATATATATATATATATATATATATATATATATATATATATATATATATATATATATATATATATATAAAAACTCTTAGAATGTTACAAAAATTATACTTCATTTTTCTGTAATAACACAAAAGAAGAAGAATATGTTAGAGATATTGGTCAAAAGAGAAGTCCTGTATGAAGCACTGTCCTAAGAGTTTATTCCAGACCTATGTGCAGACTTACTCCCGAATCCTCCTAGTAGTAAAATTTTCTTGCTACCGGCATTCCATCGCTGCACACAGCTCTGAGCGAAATGACCCAAACTTAGCTTTATCCAGAATTATAGAATCAAATAGAAGGAAGATAGCACGAAATAAGTTTTTTGATGGAGGAGGAAGAGGAATGGAAATATCCTTCTCTTTGTTTTTCCATTCATGAATAGAATAGAAGAAGAGTGAAATATATAGGTGTAAAAGGTCTTTGTTGGAGAGTTAAGGCACTAAATTAGTAGGAACTTAGGGCTAATAATACAACCATTAAGGAATGATAAATAGGCCACCTCAATGTTGAAAAAGTAAAAATACACATTAATAATGTTTTAAAATTAGTTTTTTTTACCGATAACAACAATATCTAGAATAGATCCAAAATATACTATAGTCTATAGACCACATCTAACTTAAAAGAGTTGTGATGTAGTGTTTATCATGTAAGACTTGCACATTAAAGGCTCTTAGGTCAAATTCGGATATCAACAATTGTTTTGTTATATTTACTTTTATTATAGTTACTTAATTTTTGTATGTGTTATGTATAGGATTTCATTTTGGATGTTCGTCTAGGATCCCATGGACAAACTCAAGCCGGCCCCGCTGGGATTGTATCAATTTTTAATAATTTTTCTTGGACAATATCCCCCTCTCTGTCTTGGGCGTCGTCAATATCTTATGTGTTTCTTATCATGCTTGAGAAACTCTAGACATTTTACTCTGCCCAACTGCATCTTAGTTTGCTCCAGATATTTTTTTTCTTCTGTTTCAGGAACAAAATTCAATATAAAATAGCCAGAGATGCTCAAGCAACCTGGCAGACAGTGTGGAAAGAGTCGGATGTAAGTGGCAAAATGGTGAAATGGGCCCTCAAACTCATGCAAAATGGGTTTAGTGAGTGTGGGCTTACAAAGAAAATCTATCTCAAATGTGTGTAAGGCTGTGTTTGGTAGGAAGGATGGAAAAGTGAAAGTAAGGAAAAAGATAAAAATATTTTTTTCTTTTGTATGTAAAGGAAAGATCATTTTCTTCTTTTGTGTTTGGTAGCAAGGATGGAAAAGATAAGAGATGCATTTTTATTTGTTTGGTATGAAAAAAAATGTGGAAGAAAAAAAGTAAAAAATATAGGGTTTACCAATTCTACTCTCAACTAAAAACACTTATTTACCATTTGACTTCATAAATAATTTTTAAATAATACATTCATATGGGGTATAATTGTTAATAAATACAAGTCTCCACTTTTCCTTCCACTTTTCCTCCCACTTTTGGGGGGATTGGATTTCTTAGGTTATGAGGGAAAAGTAATCCATCCACTTTTCCTTCCTTCCTATTTTTCTTCCATACCAAACAAGAGAAAATGAATCTTTCCCTTCACTTTTTCCTCCTCTATTTTCCTTCCTCCAACTTTTTCCTCCAACGAAACACACCCTAAGAGTATTTGAACTTACAACATTCAAAAACAAATTCTTCATTACTTAACCAACTGAGCTAGACTTAAAAAATGTCCACATATATAGGGTATATTTATATATAATATGTTTTTTGAAAATTGCATATAAACTATTTCTTCTTGTAAATCCATTGGGGGCTTGAGCCCTCGCTACTCTCCATGTGGATCTACCTTGTCTACGTCATGTTGGAGTTCCAGTCTCAATTCGAGGTGTATGAAAAGACAGTATGGTCATGAAGCATCGACGGAAGTTACGACAAAGGCGATGGAGGATCATTTGGTGAATCATGACTCGAAACATAGCCAAAATAGCAATAATAGTATATCGACGATGGTATACTGGCAGTATTATATTTTGGGTACTACGTTATAGAACCAATTCTGATGGTATGGTGGTACACCGTGATATACTGACGATATACTTCCTATTGGGATTCGATTCAGATGTAGGCCCAAGTCAGCATTAATTATGACCGTGTGATCAAATTTCGACGACCATGATTTTTGCTTGGCTAATTTAGAAATTTTTTAATCCTAAATTATGGTTTCTTAACATATATAAAAAGATCAAGCGGAGTTGCAAACAAGAAGCTCATGGAAGAGATTCAAGGGAGCAAATCCACATGAATCTAAGAGAAAGTCCGTATTTTGCTCTTAGGACTTGCTTTTCGAGATAGACTGATGGAAAATTTTGTTCGATGAGTCACCTATTTCGTTCAGGAAGATCATCATAGGGTTAGGATTTTAGCTGTAATCTTCTTCTTTTTTCTTGAGATTGGTGAGGGGTTGAACTTAGAAAAAATAGTTTAACATATATTGCAATCAATTATATTTTTTACATATATAGATTGAGAGGTTAACAACGAGGGTAGATAACATGGCAGAGTCTCCCATGTCAGCATATTAGCAACACTGCGCAAATTTTCTTTACATGGAGTAGAGTCTGACATCCTGCTATTGCCTTGGTACCGACTCGGGATGCCGCACCAAGCTCGTGATAAAGGTATAATAGTATGCCGCTTTCCCAATATATTTCTTCCAACAAATTTCAAGAGATATTTGGCATGTATCTGTTATCTAAAATTTCTTTTTTTTTTTTTCCATTTCTCCTTTAAACAAATAAAAGAAAGTTTAGTATTACCGGTCTTTGGGGAAGTTGTATACTACGCACACCCTAAGAGTCGATCCATGGTCTATGTGCAGATTTGTCTCAAACTCCTATTGGTAAAACCTTCATGCTACCGGTTTCTCGTTATTGCACACAACTTCGAGATAATGACCCAAACTTAGTTCTGCCCAAAGATTTGGAACGAATGTGTGAAAGAGAGAAGAGAAAGAATTTGGCAGAATTTTGAGGTTTTGTATATATATATATATATATATATATATATATATATATATATATATATATATGAGGTCGGGAAAAAAAGTCCAACATTCTGGATAATTATTGTATAAAACGGTCAAAAATTTAATGAGGTGCGAATAGATTTTTAGGGTTTCAATCTGAACCCGAAAAAGAAAACGGAACGGCATTTGGCGTCCATATATGTGGGCACGTACCCATATCCGTTACCCATGCTGAATCGAACCGAGCCGAGCCGGACAGGGCAGCAGTGACGGCAACAGTGCGTGTCACAACCCAATCCCAAGATGTTTTGGTCAAGTTAGATCATGCCCAGCCTACGTCGTGGTGAGACGTCGGTAGTAAGACGTCTGATCAATAGTGGAACTCATAAAGTCACAACATCTAAATTTGCGGAAATTTAAAAACTTTTTGTTGAATCATCAAACACACAGAAGTGTTAGCCGAAGCTAAAAACAAAAAGCTGAAACAACTTAAGTTGTAATTAAAATTACAACATCAATTACTGTTCTGGAAAGGAAAAGAAAATAAAATAAACAAAACAACTACAGGCTAACTAAATAGCCGGTTTACGTGCCTCCTGGACAGTGTTCTCCAAAGTTGGTGCCAGTGACTCCTTAGGGTACATGTAACGCCCCGATTCGGGGAATCGTTCGCCTCCGCTTTGATTCACGTTAAGTCGTTTGTCCTCGCTAAGGCGTGATGTCGTATAAGTCTAGAATTGTACTTGTACAAGGCATGCTCGTTTTTCTTTTATAAAAGAGACATTTTTGAATAGAGATTCGCAGCAAGTTCACAAAGAAGTTAGACAACATGATATGATCTGAAATAAGCTCTTTATTGATATCTTTGAATTAGAAAACATAAGGCTCTCAAACAGCCGAGATGAAATGCCAAACTTGTCTACAACTTGCAAAAATATTGAAATGAGATACAACTTGTTCCATACATCATATCCTTTTATTAATAATGCGGCAAAAACTACCTTCAGCAAAATGCCTTCTTCTTCAAGTGAAAACTTCGAGGAAGTGTGAAGCTTCTAAAGAGTCGAACAGCAAGCCTTCAGCATCTAAGATGATCCACTAGATTCCCGGTACCTATGGAGACAAGGGTCAGTACATTGCCACATATGTACTGGTGAGCGGCCGTAACCAATCTCACCATAAATCAACAATAGTAAATTATATGAATGTACACTATTGATTTGTGATCTTTATATCTTGCCTTAGGGTCCATTAACAATTTATATTGATAGAAAATATAAGAAGTATACATTGATGTTAGAAACATAAGCAATTCATATTGTTCTAACATAATCAATTCATATCGTTCACCAATTTGGTGAATCTTACCCACGGTCGATAGCCATCCCTGTATATTTATGAGTAACACTTACTCTTACATGCATAAGACATTGTTAGCTATGCCACATGTCTATATGAAGGTCACTGACTACACACAATCTTGGACATCGTGGTCAGACGACTCCCTTCAGCGGTGGGAAGCTAGCCCAACCGGAAGGTTCCCGAAAGACCGTGCTACTACTTCAGCACTGTGCTACTACTTCAACACTATTGTTCCTTCTAGGCCGAATCGGTTCCGTGGCCTCGGAGTACCGTTTCAGGAACAATACCTTGTATACAACTTGTCCATGACCATGCATGTGAATGCAACTTAACTAAATAAGAAACATACATGCATGATAACAGAATTCAAGTACATAAGCCACAGTTCTTATTCATCTTGCCATCTTACCATCTAACCATCTTGTCTTGAGCCATAGGCTCGCATACTCATTTATCCAACCAAGGGACTATTCATCTGTGTTACCGATCTTTCGAACCGAAGTACGATATACTTACCGCCCAGTGTTTGGGTCTTTGCATCGCCTGTTCAACAGTTTATATCGCAGTATACATGGCAACATTTGATTTGCAACACAAGCCTAGCCATATGATTGTCACGTCCCAGATCCAAAATACCGGAGAGTGGAGGAATGACTCATCCAACTACGTATTACGGGTAGATGAATACCGTATAATACGATCAATGTTGTCTACAAGACAAGGGGGTGCATACTGCATACAAGTCTCACTAGGGTTACTCAACCTCTATTGTCCCATTCATTCATGAAAAGCAGTAAGTAGAGAACATGTAAGAATAAGTAGTAAGACGTCCCAAACGCTCAGTCAAAATATTTTTGAGATATGGATTTACAAAATATAGCCAGATGATATAACAAGGTATATACAATCATTGTAAGCTGCAGTCCGACTTAGTTACAATTATGTAAAAGTAAGTACAAGACAGTCCGACTAACATATCGGTGCTAAGCGGCAAAAGTAAAGTAAGTAGTAAAACGAGCAGGGAAGCAAGGAACCCACTCGTATCCTCCTGCGGTCATTCTTCTAGTATTGACCATCTTGGGGGTGGAAGTAAGCTGAGCCCTCGGGAGCTGGCTCTAAATCTGGCCATGCAAAACCAGAAAGGTTAGACCTCAAATAGCAAGTACCGTAAAGGAAGCACAACATGAAGAATTAGAACCAGTGATAAGAGTTAAGAATATGATAAATAAGTCTCTGCTTGCTACTGGGATTCGTACAACGTCACGACACTTCAAGCCAACTTTCCAACCAAATAAGGACAGAAGTTGACTCGTCATATTCTAAAATTTTGCTCATCTCAGTAGTTAACAGAGAAGGTATAGTACACAAATAAATCAATTTAAACGACAATACAACTACTACGGCTTGCTAACTGTAAGTTCCAAGTTACCTTAGAAATATGCAATAAGGGATTCCTCAGTTCTTATAATGTACGAGCAAGGCTAGTCTATCCAATAATCAATTGCGCCAATCATGAATTAGACGAGTTCCAGCGGGACGCCCATCATCAATATGCATAAGAAAAAAAATAGATACCACTCCCATCCCGTGTGACAGGTTTGCAGTATCCGTGGGAACCAGCTGGCATGTCGGGGCACTAATTGTCCCAAGATGGCTGCCATGTAAGAACTCGGAAATCCATTCCCTCCATGCAATAGTTATTTTATTTAACTTAATAGTTCCTACGTAATTGAAATCTCATACCGTGGATCATGATCATTCTAAATAAGTACTTCCGTACAGAGTACGATATGCATAACTCTACAACGATGCCCATGCGGTTAGGTTATAGGTATTACATAGCATAATGCAACAATCAAACCTAGCTACGGGATAATCATGCCTTGACTGTAAGATACACATGCTGTTTTTGTAGAAAGAAGTTGAAGTCAACACGTATCCATATGCCAATGTTCCGGATCGGCTAGTCGATCACAATGGTTCATGGTTCATACATGAACGTGTCTCATTCAATTCAATAAGATGACTAGCCAGTCTTTTAGTTCCAACTAGGAATGCAAGATCAATCATTTAGTCAAGGTAACAATCAATGTCAATTCATGACAAGGCGTGAAAGGCAAACTAGTATTTAGTATGGTCGAGTCTATAACTCTCAAGGTTAAGTACCAGTGATATGGGATGCCCACAAACCAATCAAGACACGAGACACACTCCACACAATAATATGCATTAAAACACTAACATGCATCAAGTGGCACAATCTAGCAAATTGCGCGAGATAGGACAAAGCGCACAATCTAGACGGATGGTGCGAGATAAGACAAAAAATCACAACCTCGACGATTGGTGCAAAATAAGACAAAATGCTAGAATTCGACAAAACACGCGAGATAAGACGAAATGCTCGGATTCGACGAATTGTGCGGGATAAGACAAATGGCACGAACTCAGCGAAACGTGCGGACTGAAACGACTATTATGCGCACACCGGTGGAGAATGTACTGATTCACTGTAGGCACATAACAGTCCCTTTGGGAGCACAGCAGTCCCTTTGGAAACATAGCAGTCCCTTTGGGCGCATAGCAGTCCCTTTGGGCGCAAAGGATGCCTTTGGGCACATATTGCCTTTGGGCGCATAGTGCCTTTGGGCGCATGGCCACTCAATTATGTGGGCTCATGGACACACAATTATGTGGGCGCATAGTATGGATGCTTCTGTACCAGCAAGCTTCGGCCATGGAGTTTCAAAAACTTCCAATGACCATAACTTGGGCTATCGGACTCGAAATTAGGCAAAATAAAGGTCAAAACTGACTAGAATTGAATTCTCTACAACATGAACAACTTGTTTTTGAAAACAACAAAGTTTGATAGATTGAAACCACGAAAACCTATAAAATTAGAAACTTAAAACCTAGATCTACATACAACTATCCATGGAAATCAAAAACTTTAAGACCTAAACTTGTAGAGAAAGAGGAGATGAACAACATGAACTAAAAATAAATGAAAATGCATGAAATCCCTCATGGTGTGCAAGATGTACTTGCCTCTCCAAATTGGTTTAGGGTTTTGGTAGAGGAAATGAAATGAGAGTTGTGAGAAGAGAGGAAAAAAAATGTGTATAAATATCAAGTCAAGTTTGATCTCCACCACTCATTCCTTCCCCATACAATCTAGGCCATCCACCCCTTATCATGATGAACCAAGCCAAACCATGTTGGTTCAACATAAACCAAAATAAACCAAGAGTTAAGCAAAAGCAGACAATAAAATACAAAAAAATAATTAGCATGTAATTAAAGGAATTAAATACAGAATAAATGCATGATAAATACTAAATAAATACAGTCAAGTAGTACACGTATTAAAAATATGTATCCTGGGAATGGAGAGTGACACCTCTACCCTACTTAGAAAAATTTTGTCCTCAGAATTTCAAATCCAAGCAGGCTAGAAACATCAGGGCTAGACTAATCCAACTACAAGCAATTCTAGCGAGCAAACAATCATCTTATAATATCAGTAGCAAGTAATATATCTATATTTATCAATCTACGACATCAAGCAATTTCTAACCATAGGATGATAAGCAAGAGAAATCAAGACAATCAAGGTACACAGAAAAAAAAATCTTGTGAGTCAAATAGGTGTGGATACCGTGATCGGATATCATCCTCACGTTCCCACGTTGACTCTCCTAAGGAGTGATGACCCCAAGCAACACGGATAAGGCTAATTGTTCGGTTTTTGAGTATCTTCTCCCTTTGGTCCAAAATGGACACAGACTGTTCCTCGTAAGACAAGTTCGTACCAACAACCAGCTCAGAATGATCGAGGATATAGCTTGGGTCCGATACATACCTACGTAACTGAGATACATAAAACACATCATGCACCTCTCGTAACAAAGGTGGAAGGGACAAACGATAAGCAATATCGCCTACCCTATCGATGATAACAAATGGGCCCACGTATCACAGACTCAACTTCCTGCAAATACCAAATCTAATGATCCCACGAGTAGGCGAGATCCGCAAGGATACGTGGTCTATAACAGAAAATTCTAACAGCCTACGATACTGGTTTGTCCAATGACGATGTCGATCTTGTGCAACTCGAAGTTGTTCTCTAATCCCCTTAACCACTTCAACCGTCTGAACAATCATCTCTGGGCCTAACATCTTCCTCTCCTCGATATCATCCCATGCCAGTGGCAACCTACACTTCTTACTGTATAGTGCTTCGAATGGCATCATCTGGATACTGGCTTGATAACTGTTGTTGTACGAGAATTCGACTAAGTACAGGTGACTCTCCCATGATCCTCCAAAATCTAGGGTGCAAGCTCGTAACATATCTTCTAAAGTCTGAATTGTTCTTTCTGATTGCCCGTCCGTCTGTGGGTGGTAAGCCGTACTAAATCTTAACTTGGTACCCAGGCTCTGATGTAAACTCTTCCAGAAATGTGATGTAAAACGAGTATCTCTATCTGAAACAATACTGACAGGAACTCCATGCTGCCTGACTATCTGCTGCATATACAACTCTGCCAACTTTTTTGTAGATTTCTCTACTCTAAAAGGAAGAAAATGTGCCACATTCGTAAGTCGATCCACTATCACCCAAATAGCATCCTTACCACTTGGTGATCTCGATAAACCGATCATAAAGTCCATTGTGATATGCTCCTACTTCCATTCCGAAATAGGAAGCGGTTGTAATAATCTAGCTGGCCTCTGTTGTTTTGACTTTACTTGCTGACATATTAAGCAACGGAAAACAAATCTAGCTATCTCCCTCTTCATTCCGTTCTACCAGAAGTGCTGCTTGATATCTTTGTACATTTTGGTCCCTCTGGGGTGTATAAAATATTGAGAACTATGGGCTTCTATCATAACCTCATGCCTGATATCTCAACATGGCACATATAGACGTGATCTAAATCTAAATTTTCCATCTTCGTGAATTTTCATCTCTTTTCTGAGTCCTGACACACATTCTGCCCTAAGCTTCTGAATCCTTGGGTCCTGTGCCTGAGCTGCCTTGATTCTGTCTACCAAGTCGGATTGAACTCGTAGACTTGCCAGAATTCTTATATCTCTATCACTCCTGTTTCTTATTATACGTATTTTTGTTATACGTGTACGGATTTCTGACATTTGTCAAGTGGATCGTAGTTAGACTTGTCTTGCTTAGCCTAGTCTTGGTTTAATCGTGTCTTGGTTTATTTGGTTTGGTTTAACATGACTTGACTTGGCTTGGTTTGGTTTGAGATAAGAAGGGATTGATATATAAGTCAACTTCTCTCTCTCTCTCTCTCTCCTCCATAACTTTCATTTACTTCTTCATCTTCTTCATTTACTCCTCCCACCTATACCCAAGTCCTAGGCAAGTACAACTTGCTTCATGATGGATCTTAAATTTTATTTTTTCATTGTCTTCCTTACTTGATTCTAAGCCTCTTTAGAACTTGTCTTTTTTGGTTTGGATGGATGAATTTTTGTAGATCTAAGTTTTGATCTTTTCTCATTTTTCTTGGTTTTGATCTACTAAAACTTGGTATTTTCGAAAATTAGTTGCTTCATGTTGTAGGAAATCTCGTTCGACCCAATTTTGGCCTTTAAAAAGTTAAATTTTGACTTGTTTTGAGGAAGTTATGGACTTTTGAAGTTCATGGGTTCAACCAAGCATTTTTATGCTGGTTGGGGAAGATGAACAGTGTGCGTATGCACTTTTTAGCGCCACGCCAACTAGGTTGTGTGCGTTCTGGCGTAACCTGGCTCATGGGTTCTGGCGCAACCTGGCTTCTGGGTTCTGGCAAAACCTGGCTTCTGGGTTCTGGCGTAATCTGGCTCCTAGGTTCTGGCGCAACCTGGCTTCTGGGTTCTGGCACAACCTGGCTCCTGTATTCTGGCGCAACTTGGCTTCTGGGTTCTGGCGCAACCTGGCTCCTAGGTTCTGGCGCAACCTGGCTTCTGGGTTCTGGTGCAACCTGGCTTCTGGGTTCTGGCGGAACCTGGCTCCTGTGTTCTGGCGCAACCTGGCTTCTGGGTTCTAGCGCAACCTGGCTTCTGGGTTCTGGCGCAACCTAGCTCCTGGGTTCTGGCGTAACCTAGCCTGGCACCACTTGTCCCCTGGCACCACTTGCCACCTAGCGTCTTTGACCCATGCGCCTTTTCTCGCCAAGAACTTCTTGTTATATTTCCATGATTGCTCCGTATGGTTCTTAGAAGTAATATAATATTGTGATCCTTGTGTATACCCTGTACTTGACTTGTCTTGTGACGACTCGACTCAATGACTTGTTGAGCATGATAGAGCTTGAGAAGATTTGACTGGACTGGACTTGACATAAACTCGGTATGGTATATGAACCCGTCTTGATAATTCTTGATAGAGGCCCGTCGAGGCGAACTCCTAGCAAGTACTCATGACAAGTGACAAGTAAACCTGACATGACATATATAATCTCGATTGCTGTTGCGACGGCTACTCCTGTCTAGCTAGTGTAACTCTTCTCTTGACTCCGTGGTTGATTGTGCCTGTACAAGCTACATGTCTCATCTTACATCATGTCTAGGACACAGATTCCTGGTTACCATGGTCAGGAATTCATAATAAATCTGACTAGGTTAATGACTAGATTGATCAATTAGTTCATATAGAGAGATTTTCCAGTTACAGGAGATCCCGTTATCCCGGCCACACCTATGGACTTGTAGCCTGCCGACGAATAGGGCACATTTCCAGCACACTGTCATGTGTTACACTTCTTGAATCATAAGCACTAAAGTATCCCAGTAATCTTGATAACTCTTGTAACCCTCGCCTGGATAACCTAGATAGTCTGCAGGACTTGTGACTGCGGGAACATCTCAATTGTATCTTGTTAGTAACTAGGCCTATGATAACCCTAGTTAGCTAACAATAGCAAGCCGTAGGACTTGATTGGCCGTGCCTAAATGATTGTCTCATGATTAACATATAAATTATATTCTACCTCTTGTTTCTCTAATGCAAGCTAGCATGCCCTTTAACTTTGTCTTTCATGTTATTTAATTATGTTCTTTTATCAGTTCTTCTTTTATTTATATGTTGGTTTTAGTTCCTAAGTGGAGCCTTTCTTGTGTCATTTGCTCTTTCTGGGGTCTGACCCAGCTGGTTTTGTATGGCCAGATTTTGGAGAAGTGCTCGAGGATCTACCTGCCTTCTAGCCAGATGGTGAATACCAGACGCAATCCTGGCAATGAGTGGGTTTCTTATTTTGCTCTTCCACTCTATTATAAATTATTCTTTTGAGGCGTTTAGCCGCCGAGCAAGTGTTAGCTCGTGTTGAAACTTAATTTATGTTTGCCTAAGGGCTGTAACATGATTGACAAATCCTAGGGTTGATCATGTATGACTTAACTCTTGCTAGTCTTCACATTTTGTATGACTAGCTTCATGATCATCTGAATATATAATGTATGGGATGCCTTACTTTGTATGTTTGATGATCTAACATCTTGTAAACATCTACTTGCTTGCTTGAGATTGAGACACTAGATTTGTTCTTGACCATAAGAGACTGATGGCTTGTAGATAAACCTTCATGTATCTAGACAGTTATGACCGTATTGCGAGGTGGGTTTCACTTCAATATACGTAGCTGGTTGTGTCTGTCCCCCGCTCTCCAGTATTCTGTTGTAGGACGTGACACGGTTTAAGTGGTGGCCCATGCAAGTCTTATAAATCAAGATGTGTGAGAGTTTTATCGAATGGATGTCTCAATCAGCATTCGCCCTTGATCTCTACTCGTGCTTTCTAATCTTCCTGGAATCTTGACCTGATCACATTCTTATATCCCTGATCTATCTTCGTCATTCCTTATTGTCTCATATGTTATTGTTTTCAGTTACATTGTTCCTGGTCCTGCCGATCAGCCGGGTGGAGCACCCCCAGAGAACCAGCAACAAGTGAACCAGTCGTAACCTGGGGACCAAACCCAGCACTCAGGGGCAATATTCTGAGTTATGCATTCTGTGGAGCAAGAGCCGCTAGTTCAGCCTGTCCAGCCTACAGATCCTGACAATAGAACCCTGATGGGACTCATCCGGGACTTGCTTGCATCACAAGACCGTCGGGGTGATGCCCTGTAGCAGACAGTACATATGCCATGGACAGAGTTGGTTATCAAGGGAACAATGTGGCTAACAGCTTCAAGCGTCTGAACCCTCCTATCTTTGACGGCAGTGAAGATGCTATTGCTGCTGGTGCTTGGCTTCAGGATATAGAGGTTATTCTGAAGACAGCTCGAATTTTAGAGGGAGAGAAGGTGGCCGTCGTGTACCTACAGTTATTGGACTTAGCCTGCAGTTGGTGGGCAATGCAAGCAGTTGGATTGGCGACGCCTGTCTTATGGGCGATATTCAGTGACATATTTCAGACGAAGTACTTTGATGCAGTAGCTCGGTATGATCTGCAGACCATATTCAGCAATCTCAAGCAGATGGAAATGATGGTCGATGGATATGCGGCTGACTTTTTTAGGCTTAGTCGATTTGCTCCCACTTTGGTGGCGACCGAATTGGACCGAGCATAGCGATTCCAGCAGGGACTCCCCCTAGAGATCATTCTAGCAGTGGAGCAGTTTGAGCACCAGACCTTTGATGCTATTTTGAGAATAACTATGATGCATGAATATACCTCCTAGAGGATAATAGATCGAACTGGAGGACAGAAAAGGTCTTATGGACAGTTGTCCCAGTCATCAACACCAGCCCCGACAGCTAGGGCTTTGACCATTAGAGCTCCTAGGAGGGCGACCACAGTTTTGTCGGTTCAGTACGACACCGACGTACTCTCAGCAACAGAAGCAGAAACAGTCTTTCGTGATGGGCTGCACTCATTGTGGAAAGCCAAGACACGTAGTCCCAGAGTGTCGCAGAGCACAGGGGTTGTGCTTGGCTTGTGGGGCACCGGATCACATGATAGGATCCTGCCCGCATAGAGCCAGTTCATCTTCATCAACCCTAACTAGTCCATCGGTTAGGGGACCAGCACCAGTGTAGCAGCAGTACCAGCCTCCGAAGCCATTGCCACCTCAGGCTCAAGCTTTCCAGCAGCAGAGGCTGCAACAGTATGCTCGTGCCCAAGCTCAGATTCAGAACAGGTAGAGAGGTCACCAATAGAGGGGACCAGCACCGAGAGGACAAGCTCAAGCTATGGCTCTGACCGTAGCAAAAAAAATTGGCAGCAGGTGAGGTGGTGGCAGGTACCATTTTCGTCAACTCTTTTCCAATATCAGTATTATTTGATTCGGGTGTATCGTATTCATTTATGTCTGCATGATTCGCTACACGGATAGGACTGGAGTCCGAGTCATTGTTTGTAAGGCTCAATATACTTACTAGTAATGGTCTTATGGGAATAGATAGAGTCTTTTTCTCGTATTGAATCGTAGTTAGTGGTAGAGAGTTTTCCGTTATATTGATAGAATTTTCGATGGCCGACTATGATGTGGTCCTAGGAATGGATTGGTTGAAGGATCAATACGCAAGAATAGACTGCCATGTTGGCAGGTTATTTTTGGTATTCCCGACGAAGAAGAGTTTTTGTTTTCCAGAGGTGAAATAGAACCTTCTCCACCAGTCTTGCGGATGGCAGTAGCAGAAGTAGTTCAGTTTTCCAGAGTGGTAGAAGAATTTTCTGACGTACTTCCCGAAGAGCTTCCAGGCATAGCGCCAGAGAGAGAGATAGAGTTTACCATTTTTTTGATTCCAGGGACGACACCAGTATTAGAGAGAGTCTATAGAATGGCACCATCAGAGTTGGAGATCCTGTACAAGATGATTGAAGAACTCAGAACCAAGGGATTCATTTGTGCTAGTGGATCACCTTGGGGAGCCCCGATGCTTCTTGTGAAGAAGAAGGTTGGTACGTCAAGATTATGTGTTGATTATCGTACTTAAATTCTATAATAATCAAGAACATATATCCTCTACCAAGGATAGATGACTTGTTCGATCAACTCAGTGGGGCAGCAGTATTCTCGAAGATTGACTTACGGTCGGGGTACCATCAGATCAGAGTAAGAGAGCAAGACATTCCGAAGACAGCATTCAGATCTAGATATGGACATTAGGAGTTTCTCGTTATGCCATTCGGAGCGACCAATGCACCAGCAGTATTCATGGATCTTATGAATCGCATATTCATGCCCTATTTGGATCAGTTCGTGATAGTGTTCATAGACGACATCTTAGTCTATAGTAAGAATGAAGCAAAGCATGAGCAGCATCTCTGAATAGTCCTACAAATTCTCAGAGAGCACCAGTTGTACGCGAAGTTTAGTAAGTATGAATTTTGGCTTGATCGCATTTCGTACTTAGGTCATATCATCACCAGAGGTGGAGTGGAAGTGGACCCCCAGAAGATAGTTGCCATAGAGTCATGGCCAGTGCCTAGCACCGTCGTAGAAATTTGCAGTTTTCTAGGATTTGTCGGCTATTACCGATGATTTGTGTCAGACTTTGCTCGGATTTCGGCACCATTGACGCAGTTGACCCACAAGGATGTGCAGTTTGCTTGGACAGTAGAGTGTCAGAGTTTATTCGAGAAGTTGAAGGTAGTAGCTTATGCATCACGTCAGCTTCGTAATCATGAGAGAAATTATCCAACCTATGACTTGGAGTTAGCAGCGGTAGTTTTCGCGCTTAAGTTGTGGAGACATTACTTGTACGGAGACCGGATAGAGATTTTTATTGACCACAAGTCTTAAGTTTGTGTTTACCCAGAAGGATCTTAACATGCGTCAGAGAAGATGGCTAGAGTTATTGGTGGATTATGACATCAACCTGTAGTATCATCCTGGGAAGGCTAACATAGTTACAGATACGTTGAGTAGAAGAGCATGAGCTTATTTTCTAACAGCACAGCCAGAGTTATTAGCAGATCTTCAGAAGATGGGAATAGAGATAGTTCTCCCTACCAATGTGGTATTGATATCCAGTATGCAAGTTCAGTCCAGTATAGTTGAAAGGATCAAGATAGCTCAATAAACCGATTCTAAGCTTCAGCGACTTAGGGCAGAATGTGAAGCAGAAAGGAGAACAGAGTTATGAATTCACAAAGACGGTACTCTCCGATATTGAAGACGTCTTTGTGTACCCAGCGGTGATATCAGACATAAGATCATGGCAGAGGCTCACAGTTCGCAGTATTTAATTCATCCCGATGGTACAAAGATGTATCGTGATATTTGCCAGCATTTCTGGTGGAATGGCTTGAAGAAGAAGATAGCCCGGTTTTTCTCTCATTGTTTAGTTTGTCAATAAGTTAAAGCTGAACATCAGAGACCAGCTGGACTTCTTCAACCTTTACCGATCCCAGAATGGAAATGGGAGCACATTACCATAGATTTTGTAACTGGATTACCGAAATCTCCAGCTGGAAGAGATGCTATGTGGGTTATAGTTGACCGGCTCACGAAGGTAGCTTATTTTCTCCTTTTCAGAATTGGCCAGTCAACAGATCAGCTTGCAGAGATGTATCTTAGATAGATAGTCAGATTGCATAGAGTGTCAGTCAGTATCGTGTCCGATAGAGATTCAAGGTTTACATCACACTTTTGGCAGAGTCTTCAGGAGAGTTTGTGAACTCGTCTCAAGTTTAGTTCAGCTTATCATCCGCAGACAGATGGTCAGTCGGAGCGTACGATTCAAACTCTTGAAGATATGTTGCGATAATGTACACTTGACTTTGGCGGTTCGTGGAAAGATCACCTGCACCTCTACAATAACAGTTTTCAGGCCAGTATCCAGATGGCACCGTTTGAGGCACTATATGGAAGAAAATGTAGATCACCTTTAGCCTGGAATGATGTAGGTGAGAGGCAGATGCTTGGTCCGGAAATGGTTACTCGGACTATCGAGGTGGTCAGACAAGTTAGAGATCATCTTCGAGTTGCACAAGATCGTCAGTGTCATTGGGCCGATTCTCATCACCATCCTCTTGAGTTTTCTATCGACGACCACGTATTCCTTAGGATCTCGCCTACCCGTGGCATCATTCGATTAGGCGTACGGAGAAAGCTTAGTTCTAGGTATATAGGTCCGTTTGATATTTTCGAGCGAGTAGGCGATGTGTCCTATCGTCTCGCTCTTCCACCGTCGTTACGTGAGGTACATGACGTATTCTATGTATCCCAATTGCAACGGTATATCCCGAATCCGAGCCATATCCTTGATCATTCGAAATTGGTTATTAGTACCAACCTTTCGTATAATTAAAGGCCTGTATCCATATTGGACCGAAGAGAGAAGGTACTCCAGAACAAGACTATTAAGTTAGTCTGTGTTGCTTGGGGTCATCACTCTTTGGATGAGTCAACTTGGGAATGTGAGGATGATATTCGATCGCGATATCCACACTTGTTTGACTCATGAGGTATAATATCTTTCTTATGCCTTATGCTCTTAACTCTTTGCTTACATGAATGATTGCGTGATTAATTGCTAGTCGTAGATTACCTGTGGTTAGTATAGCTTATCCCGACATCTCTAGCCTCTTGATTAAATTCCGAGGATGGAATCCTTTTAAGGTGGGTAGAGTTGTCACTCCCGTTTTCCGTTATACGTATTTTTATTATACGTGTACGGATTTCTGACATTTGTCAGGTGGATCGTAGTTAGACTTGTCTTGCTTAGCCTAATCTTGGTTTAATCTTGCCTTGGTTTATTTGGTTTGGTTCAACATGACTTGGCTTGTCTTGGTTTGGTTTGAGATGAGAAGCGGTTGATATATAAGTCAACTTCTCTCTCTCTCTCTCTCTCCTCCATAACTTTTATTTACTTTTTCATCTTCTTCATTTACTCCTCCCACCTACACCCAAGCCCAGGCAAGTACAACTTGCTTTATGATGGATCTCAAATTTTATTTTTCCATTTCCTTCCTTACTTGATTCTAGGCCTCTTTAGAACTTGTCAATTTTGGTTTGGATGGATGGATTTTTGTAGATCTAAGTTTTGATCTTTTCTTATTTTTCTTGGTTTTGATCGACTAGAACTTGGTATTTTCGAAAACTAGTTGCTTCATGTAGTAGGAAATTTCGTTCTACCTAATTTTAACCTTTGAAAAGTTAAATTTTGACTTATTTTGAGGAAGTTATGGACTTTTGAAGTTCATGGGTTCAACCAAGCATTTTTATGCTGGTTGGAGAAGATGCACAATGTGCGTACGCGCTTTTTAGCGCCGCGCCATCTAGGTTGTGTGCGTTATGGCGCAACCGGGCTCATGGGTTCTGGTGCAACCTGGCTTCCGGGTTCTGGTGCAATCTGGCTCCTTCTGGTGCAACCTGGCTCCTGGGTTCTGGCGCAACCTGGCTTCTGGGTTCTGGCGCAACCTGGCTCCTGGGTTCTGGCGTAACCTAGCTTATGAGTTCTGGTGCAACCTGGATCCTGCGTTCTGGTGTAACCTAGCCTAGCACCACTTGTCCCATGGCACCACTTGCCACCTAGCGTCTTTGACCCATGCGCCTTTTCTCGCCAAGAACTTTTTGTTATATTTCTATGATTGTTCCGTGTGGTTCTTAGAAGTAATATAATGTTGTGATCCTTGCATATACCATGTACTTGACTTGTCTTTTGACGACTCGACTCAATGACTTGTTGAGCATGATAGAGCTTGAGCTTGAGAAGATTTGACTGGACTTGACTTGACATGAACTCGGTATGGTATATGAACCTGTCTTGATAATTCTTGATAGAGGCCCGTCGAAGTGCACTCCTAGCAAGTACTCCTGACAAGTGACAAGTAAATCTGATATAACATGTATAATCTCGATTGTTGTTGCGATGGCTACTCCTGTCTTGCAAGTGTAACTCTTGTATTGACCCCATGGTTGATTGTGCTTGTATAAGCTACATGTCTCGTCTTGCATCATGTCTAGGACACGGTTTCCTGGTTACAGTCAGGGATTCATATTGAATATGACTAGGTTAATGACTAGATTGATCAAGTAGTTAATATAAAGAGATTTCCCAGTTACAGGCGATCCCGTTATCCCGGCCACACTTGTGGACTTGTAGCCTGCTGACGAGAACACATTTCCAGCACACTGTCATGTGTTGTACTTCTTGAATCATAAGCACTAAAGTACACCGGTAATCTTGATAACTCTTGTAACCCTCGCCTGGATAACCTGGATAGTCTGCAGGGCTTGTGACTGCGAGAACATCTCAATTACATCTTGTTAGTAACTAGGCATGTGATAACCCTAGTTAGCTAATAATAGTAAGCCGTAGGACTTGATTGGCCGTGCCTGAATGATTGTCTCATGATTAACATGGGAATTGTATTCCACCTCTTGTTTCTCTAATGCAAGCTAGCATGCCCTTTAACTTTGTCTTTCATGTTATTTAATTATGTTCTTTTATCAGTTCTTATTTTATTATATGCTGGTTTTAGTTCCTAAGTGGTGCCTCCCTTGTGGCACTTGCTCTTTTTAGGGTCTGACCCAGCTGGTTTTGTATGGCCAGATTTTGGAGAAGCACTCGAGGATCTACCTGCCTTCCAGCCAGATGGTGAACACCAGACGTAATCCTGGCAACGAGTAGATTTCTTATTTTGCTCTCCCACTCTATTGAAAATTATTCTTTTGAGGCGTTTAGCCGCCGAGCAAGTGTTAGCTCGTGTTGAAACTTAATTTCTGTTTGCCTAAGGGCTGTAACATGATTGATAAATCCTAGGGTTAATCATGTATGACTTAACTCTTGCTAGTCTTCATATTTTGTATGACTAGCTTCATGATCATCTGAATATGTAATACATGGGACGTCTTACTTTGTATGTCTGATGATCTAACATCCTGTAAACATCTACTTGTTTGCTTGAGATTGAGACACTAGATTTATTCTTGACTATAAGAGACTGATAGCTTGTAGATAAACCCTCATGCATCTAGACAGCCGTGACCGTATTGTGAGGTGGGTTTCACTTCAATGTACGTAGCTGGCTGTGTCTGTCCCCCGCTCTCCAGTATTCTGGTTGTGGGGCGTGACAATCACTAGGAAGTATAACCTCGATGCACATCTCTTGAAGATCTTCTAAAATGTGTTTTTGTTAGGTCAACATAAATACGCTGCCTCTCCTGCTAAGAGCGTCTGCTACCATATTTGCCTTGCCTGGATGATACTGAAGCTCTACGTCGTAATCTTTGATCAACTCTAACCATATTCTCTGTCTCATGTTCAGTTCCTTCTGAGTAAAGATGTACTTCAGACTTTTATGGTCTGTGTACATGTCCACTCTATCACCGTATAAGTAATGCCTCCATAGCTTCAAAGCAAATACTACTGCTTTCAACTCCAAGTCATGAGTCGAATAATTCTTCTCGTGGTCTCGAAGTTGCCTAGATGCATACGCTATCACCTTCCCATGTTGCATTAGGATACACCCAAGTCCATTTTCTAACGCGTCATAATATACTGTAAAACCTCCGGGTCCAACTGGTAATGTAAGAATAGGTGCCGAGATCAACTTCTGCTTCAAATTCTCAAATGATGCCTGGCAGTCTGCCGACCAGAAAAATGGCACATCATTTCGTGTCAAGCAGGTCATGGGTGTTGAGAGTCTTGCAAAGTCTGATACGAACCTTCTGTAATATCCTGCCAATCCTAAAAAACTTCGCACATCTGCTACGGTCTTAGGCATTGGCCAACTTTCTACTGCTTCTACTTTTTCGGGATCCACTTCTACTCCAGCCCCTGATATGATGTGTCCGAAGAATGAAATACGATCCATCCAAAACTCACACTTGCTGAGCTTGGCATACAACTGGTTCTCTCTCAGAACCTGTAACACTTTCTTAAGGTGATCTTCATGCTCTTCTTCACTAGCTGAGTATACGAGAATGTCGTCGATGAACACAATGACAAATTGATCTAAGTATGGCATAAAGATGCGGTTCATCAAATCCATAAATATTGTTGGAGCATTGGTCAAACCAAACGGTATAACTAAGAATTCGTAATGCCCGTACTTTGACCCGAATGTCGTCTTGGGAATATCCTCTTCTCGAACTCTAACTTGATGATATCTTGACCGAAGATCTATCTTGGAGAAAACTTTTGCTCTGCTCAACTTATCAAACAAGTCGTCGATCCTTGGTAGTGGGTACTTGTTCTTTACTGTTGCCACATTGTACTTTCTGTAGTCAATGCACAATCTTGATGACCCATCGTTCTTTCCTACAAGTACCACTGGTGCTGTCCATGGTGATTCGCTCTCTCGAATGAACTTCTTCGCCTTCAGTTCTTCTATGTGCTAATATACTTTGTCCTGCTCTGAATCCGACATTCTGTAAACTCGATCCGATATCGGTTTAGTTCCAGGTGCCAAATCTATACTGAACTCAATATCTCTAACATGTGGTAGACCTAGAAGTTTTTCGAGAAATACGTCAAGAAACTCTTCAACTACCATTGGAACTTGAACTTCTTTCAGCCAGTTCCTCCCTCTACGATAATCTATTGTTGCATGACTATCTTTCAGCCAGTCCATACCCAAGATAACGTCAAAATTACCAACAGAAAATTCTATCAACTTGGCAGGTAAGGAATGCCCATACACTACAACTCGACACGCTAGAATAACTCTATTAACTTCTATGAGCCCATTACTAGTGAGTATATTAAGCCTCTCTGGCAATGCCTCGAATGTTATTCCAAGTCGTGTCGCAAATCGTGCAGATATAAATTAGTGTGATGCTCCCGAATCAAACAATGCTAGTACAGGATATGAGGCGACGAGAATGTTACCTACCACAACATCTCTCGATGCCAATGCCTCTTCCAAGGACAGATTAAATGCCTGTCCTCGGCCTCATTGTTGGTTCCCATCCTGCGGCCTAGCCTGGTGTTGCTGCTGGCCCCTGGCTTGGTGATGCTGGGGTGGTCTTTGTTGTTGCTGCTGCATCGACGGTCCCTGTAACACCCAGTTTTCTAAAATTGGGATATTTTAAAATTTTATTATTTTTATTATTAAATAATGGTGATTTAGTCATGTTATGAATTTTGGTAATTTTTAGATAGTTTAAAACTATTTTCTAAGTCACGACTTATGACTTTGTGATTTTACTAGTATAACCCTAGTGTAAACCCTAGAGATTTCATAACCTAGAGACTAACCATGACCATGTAAGCCTAACCATGTGATTAGGATATCAAATTACCACTTTTTATTCAAAAGGGTATTTTGGTAATTTATTAGAATTTATTTGAATTTATGTAATTTATTATTATTTAATTAGTTGTTAAGTGTCATATTAGCCCTTAACCTAGTTTAGCACTAATCTAGAGGTTAGCCACTAACCTAGAAGGCTAATGTTAGATGTTAGCTTTATGTTAGAAATATCTAGGTTTGATAAATATCTAGATATGTTACTTTTTAGATATTTTAGAAACCTAAATATCTATCTACCTAGTCAAAGCCTTAGGAACTAAGTTAGCAAGGTGGAAAGGAACCCTAAATATCTACCCTACCCCCCCTATGGCTGGCCACACCATGCCCCCATCCTATATGAACACCCCCCCATCATTCATGCCATTTTACATACACCTTAAAACCTAGTTTTTCCTACAACTTCAAAATCTCACCACTTAACCAATTTAGCTCCAAATTGAGACTAGTTTCTTGCATTGGGATCCCCTACCATTGATGGTGCTAAGGGGAGCTAGCTAGCTAGGTTGCGTAGCATTTTGGGCATCATTATTTGAAGAGGACACCCCCCCTACCTTGGTATTTTTTTGAGTTTTCACTCAATAGGTAAATATCCCCAAACCTTGTTAATATTGTATTTTATCTTCATGGTTGCATGCATATAGGTATACCCTAGCTGTGGGTCAAGTTTGGTAGGAAATAGGTTTGATTTGGTGTCCGTATCGGACACGTATCTATGTTTAAATTACAGTGTTTGGTGAAATGCCACTTAGGAATAAAAGTTGTTGTTTTCCAAAACAAATTACACATTTGGGTAGCCCTTAGCATGCTAGACACGAAACCCTAGGACTGAGCACGTTATCGTGTCGTGTCCGTGTCCAAAATGGACACGAATACGCTGTGCACATACAGTGCACTGTTCCCTGCTACCCGATACTGTTTTCTCCACGAATTGGACACGTGGACACGTGCCACTTGGCACAGAGGTGGGGGCACCCTCTGACAAGCCCCCCTCGAGTTTTGTGACACCTCGTGTCGTGTCGAGTGAGAAATCTAACACGCACTGACCATACACTACACTGCACACAGTGTTAAATACGCACTGACACGGCCTTCGTGTCGTGTCTAGACACGACATGGACACAAAGTGTCAGGCCTAAACCCTAGCCCTAGACCTAGGCTACACCCTGACACAAGCACGACACGTATCGATGCGTGTGTCGTATCCACGAGGCTCTGTCCTCGCTGTACGAGACCGCACCATGCCCGCGTTCAGTCCCTTGCTGTTCGGGGCTCACGTAGGACACGACACGACACGTGGAGGGGTGACACTTGGTGGACACGAGGGGGCAATGTCTGCGAATATGCCCCCCAAGTTTCGTGTCTTCTAGTGTTGTGTCGGACACGAATTCGTGTGTGCATCGAATTTGCACTGACAGCGCACACAAGGAATTTGGGCTCTGATACGGGCTTGGACACGACACTGTACGACACTTGGACACGTTTCAGGTTGTGGGACACCTAGACCAACCCTAGGCGAACCTAGGGACACGACCACGAGACACATGGACACGTGTGTCGTGTCCTACACGCGTGTGCATCTCTGTACGACGCTGTGACACAGTGTACAGTCTGAACTTACCCGATTTGGTATTTGGACCACTGGACACGCCGTGTCACATCGTGGTGGCCACTTAAGGACACGAGGGACACGAGTATACCTAGGGGCACGATTACCAACCACTAGTTTTGGGTATTAGCTAGGTTTTGGTGTCGGATTTGGGTTTACCCCCAATTTTCAGTAATGAACAGTTTTCCTGGTATTTTTTCAGTATTCTAAATGAATTTCAAACTGATTTTTATGTATATATATATGTGTATTTACGTGTATATATACTGTATATGTATGAATATATGTATATGAGTGTGTGGGTATGTGTATGTGTATGTAAATGTATATATAGGTATGTATAGGTGATATATATATATATATGTAATGTATGTGTGTGTGCTTGTGCTCCTTTCTCAGTTTTCTGAGAACAGAACCCTCCCTGCTGTCCACACACACACACACCACTGCCTACCCCTTCCCATGACCCCCCTCACACACACATGTACACACACACACCCTCTCACACCTTTTCACTCTCATCTTTTTCCCTCTCTCTCTCTCTCTATATATATATATATATATATATATATATATATATATATATATATATATATATATTATGTATGTTATGTATATAGTTAGCTATATATATATATATTTTTATGTATATAGTTAGCTATATATATTATGTATGTTATGTATATAGTTAGCTATATATATATGTGTATATATATATATATATATATATATTTAGTTGGTTATGTATATAGATATTGGCATATGTATAGTTGAGTATATATATGGTATTATATATATATGGTGATATATATTGGTATATATATAATAGGTTTTGTATATTGATATGTATATATAGTAGATTTGGCCTATGGTATACATAGTGTATGCCTATAATGTATAGATATAGACACCTATATATAGTGCCTTAGATACTCTAGCCTATGGTTAGTAGCAATTTAGGATTGACCAATAGGCTTAGTAGGCCTAGGTTGACTAGCAAGTTGACCCTTGTTGACCATGGTTGACCAAAGTCAACTATAGGTCAACCATGACCAAATTGACCTAGAAATGACTTGGATGAACATAGAAGGACTATTTGACTAAGGTTTGACTAAGCCCTAACTAGATGATTAGGTTAACCATATGGATTATGAGGATAATCCTATGTAGATTAAGATATGTATGGGGTTTAGTGGAATACGTAGAGTTGAGTCATGACTTGAGTTGGAGTATGGGATTAGCTTGATTATAGGATTAAGGTTGGTATTATATATATGTATTTATGTGTGATATACTTTGTATAGATAATTGGTTATACCTTAACATTGTGGTATAGTATCTTAGGTATCCTAAGACATGTTAGCCTATGTTTGGTTTTGAGATTAGCCTTATAGAGTTTGACTTAGATAGTTGACAATTGGCCTAATTACCTTGTTGACTAGTCTATGTTTGACCTAGTTTGACCATATTGACTATTCTGACCATTATTGACTAAACCCTAGATAACTTGACTAGTTTGGCTAGAATGTTTGACCAAGAGTTGACTTTAACCCAGATTAGACATGTTTAACCTTGTTTGACCTTGTATGACTTAGTTTAACTTCTTGTGACCTAGTATGACTTAATTTGACTTAGTTTGACTGTAGAGTTGACCAAGTTTGACTTTGACCTAGATTGGCTTAGAATTCATATAGATTGCATTGTAGATTTCATTTACCTTCATATTAGACATGTCATAACTGTATTGCTCTATTTTAGGACATTGTGACCCTGGTACAGACATCTGATATTACACTACTCTTTTTAGAGTATCAGGCGAGTACATTCTCTGATAGTTCTCTCATTTATTTGTCAATTACTGTATTTCAGTTCTAGTTAGTTCTATGTGATTCTCTGTATCAACACGTATAGATATTTCTGGATTCATGTATTCGACACATACCTTACTTGCTGGCCTCTATTACTGGAGTCATTGGAATCATTCCGGAATCATTTCTGGAATCATCATGTATTGGCCGGACTCATCTCGATTCTTTTGTCGATTTTGGATTCACTTGTTGGGCGGGGAAATATTGAGTAAGACATGTAGACATACCCCAAATCTAGAATCTCCCACTGGAATCTATCGGAAGCATAGCCATCTCTTGTCTGATCCGTGAGAGATGTGCCTGATACCTACAACCGTTTATATGTCAACCTCGGTATTTTAAAACACACTGTTAGATCATAGTTGGACTCACCCTGGATTCATTGATCACTATTGGACTCATCTTGTACCAAAAATCATCTGGTATCGGATTATATGGACTGGACTCACGCTGGGATTACATTAGACTTATATTGTACTGTCTGGACTCATACATGTTATTCTAGTTCAGTTAGCTTTTATTACAGTCTTCATTGCCATGATTCTTCTCTTGTTTTAGTTACCTTTCTTTTTTTGTATCTTACTGTTTCCCTATGCCATCATTACCTGTATAAAACTGTCATGCTCATCAATAAAACTGTCTATAACTGCTTTATAGTTCTTTGTCATTTACTTGGATTTTCTAGATGAGTTGTTCTCGTTCCTGTCCTGATTGGACCTGTTAAAAATATTACAGATAATAATCCTGAGGACACATGCCCTACTTACCATGGGCCTGGCGAGGGATTAGCTACCTTTGGTCCCGACTCTCAGGAGTGATTCAGGAGATTAGCTAGTAGACTACTTTAGCTTTCATGTTTTGACTTGTTGTATTAAAGTTAAGTTATTGAGTTTGTATTAAGTTGGTTTGAGACATTGTTGTATTATTTTAGTAGTTAGTTGTTGTTGTCTTTAATTCCTTAGGTATAATTTTGTGTTATCTTATCGTGCTTTAGACTGTGATTGAGTATATCATATCCTTTACTTGTCCTCCATTCGGAGCTGACATCTGGACAAGTTTATTATATACACTGCATGAGATTAGTTAGCAACCTAGGACAGCTTACTACCGCCGACACTGCGGCGTAGGCTGGACGTACCCACTTCTCGTGCCCCTATACAGGGTACGGGTCGTGACACATTTTTAGTGGTGGCCTATGCAGGTCGAGCTTATGTAGTGGTATTCGAACTAGAGTATCACTACAGCCTGCAATAGGAACTAAGGAATAGGTTTTAGTTGAGAGAGTACTCAATCACAGTTAGGACTACTTGAGAAGATTCCTGGATGACCCTTGAGAATCTCATTTAAACTATCTCGAAATTCGATTCTGACAGTATCTGTCTATCTTCCTTGATTCATCGTTGAATTTGATTCTTGGTATTCCTTATTGACTTGATTTTCTACCATGATAACATTATGGGCTAGGTTGCCTCAGTCATGGAATCTGGAGTCTTCTACGGCCATATCAGCTGGTTGGGCGATGAGATAGAGTCTGATTTTGGATGTATTTCTCGGGTATTGGAATTTAAAGTTTTCGCAGCCAAGCTAGCGGCAATGCGAAAATTTTAAATACCATGATTCTAGATGTATGTACATTAGTTGTGGACTCTATGGATTATCGCAGCCATACTTACTGGTGTGATAAAGATTCTGGTGACATGGTTCTGGATAGACGGGTGTGATTATTAGATTGCAGGATAGATACCATATAGATGGTGCCCTAGAGAATTGAGTAGAATATCAGGGTAGATATTACTTGAGTGTCAAGAATTAGATAGAGGGAGCTAGGCCACCTGTAGTGCAGCACCGTGCCCCGCACCAACAGAGGGATACACCCCAGAGGGGCAGGGCTTCTGTGCTGACAGTCTAGTAGACCGACGCTGCAGGTGACGGGTTAGCAGGTTTGTCTTTTCTGTCCTTCCTTTCCCATCTTGTTGTGTGATTCCATTAGTACCTGTCAGGATATGCTTGTGATATACTAGATAGTATAGTTACCCTGTTCGAGACTGTGGAATCACGACCAGTAGGACTATGATTGCATGTTATCTTTTGACTTTGATTGACTGGGGGTTTGACCTAGAAGGAGTACGACTATCTTAATTTCGAGGACGAAATTTTTCTAAGAAGGGTAGACTTGTAACACCCAGTTTTCTGAAATTGGGATATTTTAAAATTTTATTATTTTTATTATTAAAAAATGGTGATTTAGTCATGTTATGAATTTTGGTGATTTTTAGATAGTTTAAAACTATTTTCTAAGTCACGACTTATGACTTTGTGATTTTACTAGTATAACCCTAGTGTAAACCCTAGAGATTTCATAACCTAAAGACTAACCATGACCATGTATGCCTAACCATGTGATTAGGATATCAAATTACCACTTTTTTGTCAAAAGGGTATTTTGGTAATTTATTAGAATTTATTTGGATTTATGTAATTTATTATTATTTAATTAGTTGTTAAGTGTCATATTAGCCTTTAACCTAGTTTAGCACTAATCTAGAGGTTAGCCACTAACCTAGAAGGCTAATGTTAGATGTTAGCTTTATGTTAGAAATATCTAGGTTTGATAAATATCTAGATATGTTACTTTTTAGATATTTTAGAAACCTAAATATCTATCTACCTAGTCAAAGCCTTAGGAACTAAGTTAGCAAGGTGGAAAGGAACCCTAAATATCTACCCTACCCCCCCTATGGCTGGCCACACCATGCCCCCATCCTATATGAACACCCCCCCTTCATTCATGCCATTTTACATACACCTTAAAACCTAGTTTTTCCTACAACTTCAAAATCTCACCACTTAACCAATTTAGCTCCAAATTGAGCCTATTTTCTTGCATTGGGATCCCCTACCATTGATGGTGCTAAGGGGAGCTAGCTAGCTAGGTTGCGTAGCATTTTGGGCATCATTATTTGAAGAGGACACCCCCCTACCTTGGTATTTTTTTGAGTTTTCACTCAATAGGTAAATATCCCCAAACCTTGTTAATATTGTGTTTTATCTTCATGGTTGCATGCATATAGGTATACCCTAGCTGTGGGTCAAGTTTGGTAGGAAATAGGTTTGGTTTGGTGTCCGTATCGGACACGTATCTATGTTTAAATTACAGTATTTGGTGAAATGCCACTTAGGAATAAAAGTTGTTGTTTTCCAAAATAAATTACACATTTGGGTAGCCCTTAGCATGCTAGACACGAAACCCTAGGACTGAGCACGTTATCGTGTCGTGTCCGTGTCCAAAATGGACACGAATACGCTGTGCACATACAGTGCACTGTTCCCTGCTACCCGATACTGTTTTCTCCACGAATTGGACACGTGGACACGTGCCACTTGGCACAGAGGTGGGGGCACCCTCTGACAAGCCCTCCCTCGAGTTTCGTGACACCTCGTGTCGTGTCGAGTGGGAAATCCGACACGCACTGACCACAGACTACACTGCACACAGTGTTAAACACGCACTGACACAGCCTTCGTGTCGTGTCTAGACACGACGTAGACACAAAGTGTCAGGCCTAAACCCTAGCCCTAGACCTAGGCTACACCCTGACACAAGCACGACACGCATCGATGCGTGTGTCGTGTCCACGAGGCTCTGTCCTCGCTGCACGAGACCGCACCATGCCCGCGTTCAGTCCCCTGCTGTTCGGGGCTCACGCAGGACACGACACGACACGTGGAGGGGTGACACTTGGTAGACACGAGGGGGCAATATCTGCGAACATGCCGTCCAAGTTTCGTGTCTTCTAGTATTGTGTCGGACTTGAATTCGTGTGTGCATCGAATTTGTACTGACAGCGCACACGAGGAATTTAGGCTCTGATACGGGCTTGGACACGACACTGTACGACACTTGGACACATTTTAGGCTGTGGGATACCTAGACCAATCCTAGGCGAACCTAGGGACACGACCACGAGACACATGGACACGTGTGTCGTGTCCATGTGTCGTGTCCTACACGCGTGTGCATCTCTGCACGACGCTGTGACACAGTGTACAGTATGAACTTACCCGATTTGGTATTTGGACCACTGGACACGCCGTGTCGCGTCGTGGTGGACACTTAAGGACACGAGGGACACGAGTATACCTAGGGGCACGATTACCAACCACTAGTTTTGGGTATTAGCTAGGTTTTGGTGTCGGATTTGGGTTTACCCCCAATTTTTAGTAATGAACAATTTTTCTGGTATTTTTTCAGTATTTTAAATGAATTTCAAACTGATTTTTATGTATATATATATATATGTGTATTTACGTGTATATATACTGTATATTTTTTTTTTTTTTTTTTTTTTTTATGTATATATATATATACGTGTATATATACACATATACGTCTATATATACACGTATATGTGTATATACGTGTATATATACTGTATATGTATGAATATATGTATATGAGTGTGTGGGTATGTGTATGTGTATGTAAATGTATATATATAGGTATGTATAGGTGATATATATATATGTAATGTATGTGTGTGTGCTTGTGCTCCTTTCTCAGTTTTCTGAGAACAGAAACCCCCCCTGCTGTCTACACACACACACCACTGCCTACCCCTTCCCATGACCCCCCTCACACACACATGTACACACACACCCTCTCACACCCTTTCACTCTCATCTTTTTTCCCTCTCTCTCTCTCTCTATATATATATATATATATATTATATATGTTATGTATATAGTTAGCTATATATATATGTGTATATATATATATATTTAGTTGGTTATGTATATAGATATTGGCATATGTATAGTTGAGTATATATATGGTATTATATATATATGGTGATATATATTGGTATATATATAATAGGTTTTGTATATTGATATGTATATATAGTAGATTTGGCCTATGGTATACATAGTGTATGCCTATAATGTATAGATATAGACACCTATATATAGTGCCTTAGATACTCTAGCCTATGGTTAGTAGCAATTTAGGATTGACCAATAGGCTTAGTAGGCCTAGGTTGACTAGCAAGTTGACCCTTGTTGACCAAAGTCAACTATAGGTTAACCATGACCAAATTGACCTAGAAATGACTTGGATGAACATAGAAGGACTATTTGACTAAGGTTTGACTAAACCCTAACTAGATGATTAGGTTAACCATATGGATTATGAGGATAATCCTATGTAGATTAAGATATGTATGGGATTAAGTGGAATACTTAGAGTTGAGTCATGACTTGAGTTGGAGTATGGGATTAGCTTGATTATAGGATTAAGGTCGGTATTATATATATGTATTTATGTGTGATATACTTTGTATAGATAATTGGTTATACCTTAACATTGTGGTATAGTATCTTAGGTATCCTAAGACATGTTAGCCTATGTTTGGTTTTGAGATTAGCCTTATAGAGTTTGACTTAGATAGTTGACCATTGGCCTAATTACCTTGTTGACTAGTCTATGTTTGACCTAGTTTGACCATGTTGACTATTCTGACCATTATTGACTAAACCCTAGATAACTTGACTAGTTTGGCTAGAATGTTTGACCAAGAGTTGACTTTAACCCATATTAGACTTGTTTAACCTTGTTTGACCTTGTATGACTTAGTTTAACTTCTTGTGACCTAGTATGACTTAATTTGACTTAGTTTGACTGTAGAGTTGACCAAGTTTGACTTTGACCTAGATTGGCTTAGAATTCATATAGATTGCATTGTAGATTTCATTTACCTTCATATTAGACATGTCATAACTGTATTGCTCTATTTTAGGACATTGTGACCCTGGTACAGATATCTGATATTACACTACTCTTTTCAGAGTATCAGGCGAGTACATTCTCTGATAGTTCTCTCATTTATTTGTCAATTACTGTATTTCAGTTCTAGTTAGTTCTATGTGATTCTCTGTATCAACACGTATGGATATTTTTGGATTCATGTATTCGACACATACCTTACTTGTTGGCCTCTATTACTGGAGTCATTGGAATCATTCCGGAATTATTTCTGGGATTATCATATATTGGCCGGACTCATCTCGATTCTTTTGTCGATTTTGGATTCACTTGCTGGGCGGGAAAATATTGAGTAAGACATGTAGACATACCCCAAATCCGGAATCTCCCATTGGAATCTACCGGAAGCATAGCCATCTTTTGCCTGATCCGTGAGAGATGTGCCTGATACCTACAACCGTTTACATGTCGACCTCGGTATTTTAAAACACACTGTTAGATCATAGTTGGTCTCACCCTGGATTCATTGTTCACTATTGGACTCATCTTGTACCAGAAATCATCTGGTATCGGATTATATGGACTGGACTCACACTGGGATTACATTTGACTTATATTGTACTGTCTGGACTCATACATGTTATTCTAGTTCAGTTAGTTTTTATTACAGTCTTCATTGCCATGATTCTTCTCTTGTTTTAGTTACCTTTCTTTTCTTGTATCTTACTATTTCCCTATGCCATCATTACCTGTATAAAACTGCCATGCTCATCAATAAAACTGTCTATAACTGCTTTATAGTTCTTTGTCATTTACTTGGATTTTCTAGATGAGTTGTACTCGTTCCTGTCCTGATTGGACCTGTTGAAAATATTACAGATGATAATCCTGAGGACACATGCCCTACTTACCATGGACCTGGCGAGGGATTAGCTACCTTTGGTCCCGACTCTCAGGAGTGATTCAGGCGATTAGCTAGTAGACTACATTAGCTTTCATGTTTTGACTTGTTGTATTAAAGTTAAGTTATTGAGTTTGTATTAAGTTGGTTTGAGACATTGTTGTATTATTTTAGTAGTTAGTTGATGTTGTCTTTAATTCCTTAGGTATAATTTCTGTGTTATCTTATCGTGCTTTAGACTGTGATTGAGTATATCATATCCTTTACTTGTCCTCCATTCGGAGCTGACATCTGGACAAGTTTATTATATACACTGCATGAGATTAGTTAGCAACCTAGGACAGCTTACTACCGCCGACACTGCGGCGTAGGCTGGACGTACCCACTTCTCGTGCCCCTATACAGGGTGCAGGTCGTGACAGTCCCTGCTGCCGAAACATCTGAGCCTGCGACATCAACGGACGTTGTGCCAACGGTCTCAGTGCCCCCGCTGGTCCTCCTGACCTCGAATTCATGGGACAGGTGGAAACCCGATGATCTGGACTTCCATATATCAAATAATGTCCGTTCAATGCCCGACACACACACCTCTAGTGTGCCCTGCCTTTCCATAATAGGTACAGCCCGCCGGGGGTTGCTGGTTCTTCCTCTATTGTTGTTGTTGTTGTTGTCTTGTTGGTGGTGCTGGCCCTCGTATCGCCACATCGTGAATGTGAATGCCAGGAGATTGTGTTGTTATTCTGGGCGCTACTCCCCATCCTCCTTCAATCTGATTGTAAGATCTTTTCTGACCTCCAGTCCTTGATGTGATCCTCTGGATGGTGATCTCATGCCTCCGGGTTACCGTCAATACATCATCGAAAGTCTGGTAGTTGTGCCCCTCTATCGATTATAAGAGTTCAAGATGAAACCCTTGCTGAAACCTCATAGCCCTCTGGCTCTCCGTTGCTACCATCTCCGGGGCGAACCTACTCAGTCTGCAGAACTCCGTTGCATAAGCATCTACTATTTGCCAGCCTGCTTGAGGTTGATAAACTTCTGTTGTAGCTCGAACTGCGCCACAACTCCATAGTACTTCATCTTGAATCTCGCAGTAAAATTATTCCAAGCAATAGGACGTCTGATGCCCACTTCTTCTGATTCCCACCAATCACGTGCAAGGTCATGAAGTAACAGCTTCACTTGATCCACTCGTTCTTCCGTCGGAATCTTAGCCGCTGTCAGAATAGCCTCGATGTCCTTAAGCCATGCATCCGCTGAAATAGCATCTTGTGTGCCTTCGAAATGATGGGGGTTGTACTTGCAGAATTTGGTTGATGCCCCTAAATCAGTCATCACTCCTCTTTCCAAAGCTATCTGCAATCCTTGGTTGAGTAATACATTCTGCTCTTGCAGCTGAGTATGTATGTGTTTCTAGGCCAACATCTGATGTTGCCCAGTAGCCATCATCCCTCTTATGATTTTCAGAAGGGCTGGTGTGTCTACTGCCACAGGGGTAGGCAGAACTGTTGGTGGTGTTGGAACCTCCGGATACGGCGGTCCAGCTGTTGGTTCCACTATCACCTCTTCTTGGATGTGCTCTTGAGGTAGTACTGGCTTTTATTGCTGACCAACATACAGGTCCTGTTGTTCGTGTTGCCCTTGTTGTTGTTATCCAGCTCTGACAGATGTGGATGAGGTGCCCCTAAGAAAAGGGACAAGAGAACAATCAAACGACCGAACAGGAAAGATCATTAAAGTCAAAGTTTACCGGAATGTCAAGCTAGGGTCGAGAGTAACGAATCATGAGATCAAGGGAAAACATGTGTGATTGAGACATCCTATAAATCAAAACACCCCACAAGTCTAAAATCAGACCTGCATGGGCCACCACTAAAACCTTGTCACGCCCTAGATCCAGAATACCGGAGAGCGAGGGAATGACTCAGCCAGCTACGTATTACGGGTAGATGAATACCGTATAATACGATCAATGTTGTCTACAAGACAAGGGGTGCATACTATATACAAGTCTCACTAGGGTTACTCAACCTCTATTGTCCCAATCATTCAATGAAAAGCAGTAAGTAGAGAACATGTAAGAATAAGCAGTAAGACGTCCCAAACGCTCAGTCAAAATGTTCTTGAGATCTGGCTTTATAAAACATAGCCAGATGATATAACAAGGTATACACAATCGTTATCAACTGCAGTCTGACTTAGTTACAATTATGTAAAAGTAAGTGCAAGACAGTCCGACTAACATGTCGGTGCCAAGCGGCAAAAGTAAAGTAAGTAGCAAAATGAGCAGGAAAGAAAGGAACCCACTCGTGTCCTTCTGCAGTCATCCTTCTAGTATTGACCATCTTGGAGGTGGAAGTAAGCTCAGCCCTCGAGAGCTGGCTCTAAATCTGGCTATGCAAAATCAGATAGGTTAGACCTCAAATAGCAAGTACCGCAAAGGAAGCACGACATGAAGAATTAGAACCAGTGATAAGAGTTAAGAATATGATAAATAAGTCTCTGCTTGCTACAGAGATTCACACAACATCATGACACTTCAAGCCAACTTCCCAACCAAACAAGGGCAGAAGTTGACCCGTCATGTCCTAAAATTTTGCTCATCTCAGTAGTTAACAGAGTAAGTACAGTACACAAACAAATCAATTTAAACGACAATACAACTACTACGACTTGCTAACTGTAAGTTTCAAGTTATCCTGGAAATATACAATAAGGGATTCCTCAGTTCTTATAATGTACGAGCAAGGCTAGTCTATCCAATAATCAATTGCACCAATCATGAATTAGACGAGTTCCAGCGGGACGTCCGTCATCAATATACAGAAAAAAAATAAACAAATACCACTCCCTGCCCGTGTGGCAGGTTTGCGATATCCGTGGGAACCAGCCGGCATGTCGGAGCACTAATTGTCCCAAGATGGCTGCCATGTAAGAACTCGGGAATCCATTCTCTCCATGTGATAGTTATTTTATTAACTTAATAGTCCCTATGTTAATTGAAATCTCATGTCATGGATCATGATCATTCTGAATGAGTACTTCCATACAGAGTACGATATGCATAACTCTACAACGACGCCCGTGAGGTTAGATTGTAGGTCTTACATAGCGTAATGCAACAATCAAACCTAGCCACAGGATAATTATGCCTTGACTGTAAGGTACACATGCTGCTTTTGTAGAAAGAAATTAAAGTCAGCACGTGTCCATATGCCAATGTTCAGGATCGGCCAGTCGATCGCAATGGTTCATGGTTCATACATGAACGTGTCTCATTCAATTCAATAAGACGACTAGCCAGTCTTTTAGTTCCAACTAGGAACGCATGATCAATCATTTAGTCAAGGTAACAATCAATGACAATTCGTGACATGGCATGAAAGTCAAATTAGTATTTAGTATGGTCGAGTCTATAACTCTCAGGGTTAAGTACCAGTGATACGGGATGCCCGCAAGCCAATCAAGACATGAGACACACTCCACACAACAATATGTATTAAAACACTAACATGCATCAAGTGGCGTAATCCAACGAAATGCACGAGATAGGACAAAGCGCACAATCTAGACGGATGGTGCGAGATAAGACAAAAAAACACAATCTCGATGATTGGTGCGAAATAAGACAAAACGCTCGAATTCGGCAAAACGTGCGAGATAAGACGAAACGTTCGGATTCGGCGAATCGTGCGGGATAAGACAGATGGCACGAATTCAGCAAAATGTGCGGACTGAAACGACTGTTATGCGCACACAGGTGGAGAATGCACTGATTCGCTGTGGGCGTATAGCAGGGAGCATAGCAGTTGCTTTGGGAGCATAGCAGTCCCTTTGGGCACATAGCAGTCCCTTTGGGCACATAGGATGCCTTTGGGCGCATAGAATGCCTTTGGACGCATAGTGCCTTTGGGCGCATGGCCACACAATTATGTGGGCGCATGGCCACACAATTATGTGGGCGCATAGTATGGATGCTTCTGCACCAGCAAGCTTCGGCCATAGAGTTTTAAAAACTTTCGATGGCCATAACTTGGGCTATCGGACTCGGAATTGGATAAAGGTCAAAACTGACTAGAATTGAATTCTCTACAATATGGAACAACTTATTTTTGAAAACAACAAAGTCTGATAGATCGAATCCACGAAAACCCATAAAATTTGAAACTTAAAGCCTATATCAAAACACAACCATCCATGGAAATCAAAAACTTTATGACCTAAACTTGTAGAGAAAGAGAAGATGAACAACATGGACTAAAAAAATGGGGATGCATGAAATCCCTCATGTAGAGGCTGAAAATCTAGCAATGCTACTCATCCAGAAGTCATCACATCAAAATGCATCATATCAATAAGTTGTGCCACAATAAGTTACGCCAACAGGTTGCGCCACATCAGGTTGCTACAGCCTCAGGTTCGCAAGTGCCACGTGGTAGTCTATTTGAAAAACTATAGCGGCATTATCATTGCCTGACAACTGACAGCACGTATATCAAGGAAAATTCGTTCAAATCCTGTGCAACATGGCGCTCGAGGAGATTTGGTCAGATTTTATGACAGCTAGTAGTTTGGACAACATGTCAAGGTGTACGAGGTTGTGCTTAGACGCAAATTGCTACATTACGCCCCCGTACAACCTGATGAAGCTTGCGCAATGTAATCGTCCAGAGCAGGGTGACGTAGCGTGCATGCTACTAACTCCAGAGAACGTGTCCACTACATTGCTCACGACCATGTGTATCTCACTCAAATGATGCCACGTGTCCACAACAGTTGGTGCAGTAGTTCACACAAGTTGCTATATTACGCCCCCGCACAACTTGATGAAGCTCGCGCAAGGTGACCAAACAGGGTGACGTGGCACGCAAGCCACTAACTTCGCAGAATGTGCCTACTATACTGCCCACGACCATGCGCATCTCACTCATACGATGCCACGTGTCCACAGCAGTTGGTGAACTGCTCGCACAAGTGAACAGGAGCGCAGCCTAAAGCTCGCGCAACCCAGAATAATTGCTAAACAGTTATTTCAAGAACTCTACAAATGGAGCTTCAAACCAGTCTCAAATCATCACGAATGATCATATTCTCTTGCTAAAGTGCTGTTACATCCTCTAAAGGCTCGTGTCTTCGATATCACATCGTCCAAGGGATAAAGTGATCGTCTTCTGATCAGATTCCTATAGTTGTACTTTCCCAGAAATCAATTATACTTTTGTACTCTTTCTTAGTTTGTAGAAATTAAACTTTTATTTTTGCAAACAAAATGGCGACTCTACTAGGGACAACTTTCTCCTCTGACGAGAAAGTGACAACTCAATGTGATATCGCGTCGATCGGCAAGACGTAAAAGAATTTAGTCGTTCAAGTCGACCAAACCGCTTACGAGGCAATGATCAGTGTTGGGGGTACCAAGCGTACCGTCGTTGCTGTTAAGAGGAAAGGGCGCACTGTGTGGACTCCCAAGTCTTCTCAGCCAACCATGGCTCCTGCACAACTTGTATAATCTATCTCTTGGCCAACCATGGCTCCTACGCAACTTGTGCAATCTGTCTCTCGGCCAACCATGGCTCCTGCACAACTTGCACAATCTGTCTCTCGGCCAACCATGGCTCTTGCACAACCTGCACAATCTGTCTCTCGGCGAACCGTGGCTCCTGTGCAACTTACGCAATCTATCACTTGGCCAACCATGGCTCCTACACAACTTGCACAATCTATCTCTCGACCAACCATGGCTCCTGCGTAACCTGTGCAATCTGTCTCTCGGCCAACCATGGCTCCTGTGCAACCTGTGCAATCTGTCTTTCGGCCAACCATGGCTCCTGCGCAACCTACATAGAATACTTCTCTGTCAATCAGAATTCCTGTGCAACCTGTACAGAATGCTTCTCGGTCAACCAGAACTCCTACACAACCCGCGTCTACTGTTTCTTCGGCTCTGAACAAAAGAAAACGCCTTTTGGCTACTCCCTCATCTTCTCCAGTTCTGAACTCAGGGAAGAACCTATCTAGGGAGAGTGTTAAATATAATAAAGGGAAGCATCCTTTGGCCTTTCCTCAACTTGCACAACCTGTGCCTATGGCCTTCCAATCATAAAACAAAGTGAAATGCCTTTTAGCTACTCCCTCATTTTCTCCAGTCCTTGACTCGGTAGGAAGTATCTCTGGTGGCGCCCATGCGCTACTCAGTGTGAAAACTCTTTTGGGCAGGAACTCTACTCCTCTGAATAGAGATAATCAAATCTCTACTAAGAAAGTAGGTTCTGTTCAAACTGAGATTTCTATCACTCAGTTGCACCATAGCAAGTACATGAGAACAGGTTGCACAACAAAAAAAGAAATTCTGCCAAATCCCAAAAATGTAACTACGGATCTTCCTATCCTTCTCATCTCAATATCTAAGCAGGGTAAACTACTAGTATCTCAGACAGATACACAAGTAGCAGATCTATCTGTCCTGCGCACCTATCTCAACAGGCACCAGTCAACACCTACTTCAGTAAAATCCAAACAGACTGTGCCACTGGCTAACTTGTGCCAGAAGCGAATTTCTGAAGTCAAGAATCCTTTTATATATGCTAACCAACTCAGCACTTCATTGTACACTCAAGAAACGGGACATCTCAAGAATAGGAATCATGTTCCTAATATCATTAAAGAATATGTTCCTTCGACCTCTTCTTATCCTGATTTTGTAACCGATCTCCGTGAAGTTCATAAACAGAAGCGGAAGATCCCAAATCTGTCTCATCCAATGTGTTCCCAAGAACATCACTGTGACCATCACCATGAGGTAGTTATCAGATGCTGCTGTCAAACAGCTAAACGGTCTGTCTTTGACCGTCTGAATTACTCTCAGGTTCCTCAACCAATAAAACTGGATGAAGGTAAATTGTTGTATGCCTCTGTAAACATGATGTCTCGAAATACTGGGGATAGAAAATGCCCGAGACGTAATGCATCCCGTAATCCCAGTCAACAATACTTAGATCAGATTCATGAATTCAGCGAAGGAGTATACCAATATACTAGATCAAGAAGCCGAGACGCAATCGGTCAAAGGAATCTTCCTTCCGACCAAGACACAATCGGTCAAAGGAATCTTCCTTCCGACCAAGAAACAATCGGTCAAAGGGATCTTCCTTTCGACCAAGAAATAATCGGTCAAAGGAATCTTCATAATTCCAATATCCCTATCACTTATTCTGGGGGTGGTTCCTTATATGACTTTGATGCTGATAGTGAAAGTTCCGAAAGGACCATCTTTTCCACTAGCTCATCTTCAATGGCTAGAGAGGTGACTGCTTATGTCTTCATAGAAGATCAAGATGATTCCAGTTCTAACAATCAAGAGCAGAGAATTGCTGCTTTGGAGGCTAGTTTGAAGAACATAGTTGAGATGATGACAAGCATACATACAGTAATTATGACACAACATATGGTTCCACTAGTCGCGAATCTAATTCTGACCCAAGAACCAATAACAACATCAGCTCCTGTCAATATTAGTCTGGGGATACAATCTCCTCACACCGCTTCCATACCTGTGCAGGCTATTCCAAGTCTATCTGATGCTGGAGGTGGTACTTATCAGGCAGTACCCCCTCCTAACATATCAAATCAATCTACTGCTCCACAATCATCAGAAGGTACTAATGAGGTCGTAAAACTTTTACGTACTCAATTTGAGGCTTTCAAACAGAAAGACGGCTTGCAGAAGCTTGGGATCAAGCAGCCTTATCCTATAGAATGGAAGAAAGACCAATTTTCTCCTAAATGTAAACCCTCTACTATTATTCTGTTAAGTCAGTACCTCAATCACTTTGAGGTAATGACTGATCAACTCCAGCCAAATGATGCTCTACTCACTAGGGTGTTCGTCGAATGCTTAGTAGGTGCAGCTTACGACTGGTACCGTAGTTTACCAGATGGTTGTATAACCTCTTTCTCTGGATTCAAACAAATGTTCTTGGAATGATTTTATGAGGGGACAAATGACATGACTATGTCTGACCTCATTAAAATTAAGCAGTGGCACAATAAAACAATTGAACGCTTCATTGAACGATTCCGCCATGAGGTACTCAAAATGCCTCTTGGAACTCCAGATACTTTGACTATAGACACTTGCAAGTCAAATCGGTTGCCTATAATCAGCATGTGGGCCGGATCGACACAATTCCAGGACTGGCCTTCATTCATAGTAAATGCTAAAGCGGCAGAAGAAAGTGCTAAAAAGTTTAAACAATTAGGTATTCAGTTGCCTAATCTTGATAAAGATGAACATGCTACACCAAATAATGGTGGCCGTCAGAACATCCGCAAGAGTAAAGAGACTTTGGCTATCAATGTCAAAGGCAAAAAAACTCTAGCCGTAAATATAGGTCAACCAACACCTACTCCAACAGCACCACCACAGATGGCACCACGTCCGAAAGAAGAATACTCTTTTGACAAAGATGATGTCATGAGTATCTTTGATTGTCTGATCAAGAGCAATAAGCTTCAACTGCCAGAGGCAAAACAGCCAGATGAAGTAGGTAAAAAAGACCACCCTAAATATTATGTTTACCACAGATTTATCGGACATCCGACTCGAGCATGCTATATGCTTAAAGGTCAGATCCAGGAGATGGTTAATTCTGGTGAAATTACTCTCTAACAAGATGAAAAGACTGTAACGACTAACGTCGTCTCTTTACAGTTTGGCAATTTTCTTGTTCAACGTGTGCAGGATGGCGTCATTCCCATCCCGAGAACTACTTTGGAGATTGTTAATCTCCCACCTGTATGAACTGATGGTCTTGTCCCTTTGTCTACTGATAAAGGGGAAATCATATGGATTCATCTTGATTTAGTAGCTGATTTTGAAGGACATTCTTTAAAGACTAAGAAAGCAACTAAATATAAGTCATATCACATGACTTCATTGGGTGAACATTGTCTTCCACCTTTAACTACCACTTTCACTTCTGCTGCAGATCCTTCTTATTTCTTCCCTTCTGAGACCACACTGTCAAAGCCATAAGCCAAATATCAACAAGCTTTCCATTTGTATAGTCCACAGTCTCGTGAACTAATGACAAAGATGGGATATGATCTACAAAAGGCTCCCGGCTTAAATTATGGAAAAGGATCTCCAGTACCTCTTTCTCTATGCCTTTCACATAACCAATCTCGGGTTGGTTTTGGTTACTAGACAAACTCTTCATCTTGTCAAAAGAAACCTTCCAAAAGCAAGATCCAGGCAAAAAGTTGTAATATGGTGTCCTTCGAACCTGTATCCGAAGAAGAGGCCTTAACTGGTACCAGGTCTGGAAGAATTTACCTGAGAGACTATTCAGAAGGTCAAAAGAACCCTGCTCTTGCTCTGGAGGCTCCTCCAGCATCATCTTCTCCTGCTGTCAATGTTCCATCAATTTCATCACCTCTAGTGGAACCAACTCTTTCCAAACCAACAACAGCTGACAAAGAAAAGCAGCCTGTCCACTTTGATAAAGTATTAAAGAAGACTCCAGTTCTAGGACTTGAGAAGCCATATAACTTTGATATAGTGGCTCAACTGGCTAATACCCTGGCAATGTTATCAATTTTTGAACTACTACGTCTCTCAAAAGAAACTCGAGAGACATTGAGTGAAGCCTTGATGTAAGCTGATGCTTGTCTAGCACTCCTCAAGAAGCCAGAGGAGAAGCCTGTAACTTGCTTTCATTATCATAGTATGATGGAGCCGATGCCCAACATCACCTTTATACAAGATGATATGCTGTTGGAAGATAATCGTCATGACCGACCCCTCTACTTTACAGGATATGTCGATACTATGAAGGTTGATCGCATCTTAATCGACCCTGGGTCTGCACTCAGCATCATGCCAAAGACTTTACTAGATGCATTAAAGATTCCCGTACATAATCTTTCAACAACCATCACGACAATCTTAGGATTTAATTCTAGAAGAAGTGAACCTTTGGGAAATGTCCGCCTGAGAGTTCAAATAGACAATCTTTGTACAAAGGTTACTTTTAACGTAATCGATAATCATGGCTCCTATAATACCTTGTTAGGAAGACCCTTTCTTCATGAGCATAACATTGTACCATCCACTCTACACCAATGCTTCAAATATGTAGACGTCAATGGAGAAGTACAGAAGGAAGTAGCTGACCTAAACCCTTTCAGGGGCATTGAAGCTTATTGTACTAATTCTCGGATGTCCAAGGAAGAGTTCATGAAGGTTGTATTAGCGATGGATAGTGAGAAAGATCAGAAAGATACTTCAAAAGATGTTCTCATAATCTCCGTCAAAGGACGTACTACTCGTCCCTCTTCTTCTCAGGCATTGACTATCCATCTTTCCTCTCATAACAAACAGCCTCTTGCTATAGAAAGGGAACAAAGGGAGCTCACCTCTTTTGAGCCTCTTTTTATCGACTTTTGTCGTAAGAACCTTCTCTTTCTCCTCCTCTGGTTATCAATCTTACTAAGCCTTTTGTTAAAGCCAAAAATCCTCCTTCTCCTCCTCTGCTTATCAACATTACTAAGCCTAATGGCAAGGCTAAGAATCCTGTTATAAATAATGATGTACAAATCAATAAAGTAGCATCTCCTTTACAGTATACTGATATTTTTTAACACTCGATGTTATTTAGAAATGCTAGATAACTTTGAACCACTTACCATAGGAGAAGTTCAACCTCTCCAAGACGAAGTATTGCTCGAACCAATACAGGACTCCTTTCTCTTAGTTCCTTCCACGAAAAAAGATGAACTTCCTATACTTTTTAGTAAAGGAACAGAAAAAAAAGATCACGCTCGATAGTGAAGAAGAAAATTACGATAGCAGAAGACTTCAAAATACGTCGTTATAGCCAACAATCAAAAGATATCATTCAAAATGTGGGCTATAATTTTAAAGTTGGTCTTAATGGTGGTAAAGGAAGGCGAACTCCTATTCGTATTCCTGCTTCAAAAGGAAAGTCACAACAATATTACAGCAAAAAGAAGCGGGGATTGGGTTATACCTCACCAATTTCGACTCCAAAGTCTCTGAATTCGATGAAGAAGAACGATATAACTCTTCTGGTTCTGTTTCATGGGATTCAGATACCAGTGTAGGGCACGTCCATCGAGTGACTCTATCTTCCAATATGGTAATTGTCAAGTTTTTGGAAGACGACGAAAACTTTGCCGAAGCCTCTAAATCTGATCCTTGGGCACAAAGGATGGATACTCAATGGGAGCTTCGCTTCTAGCAACGTGAGCCACCTATTGAAGATCAATTGGTTCAAGTCGATATTGGAGACGAAACTTCCCCAAAACTAATATTCGTCAGCAAAAGACTCCCTGAAGTGGATAAACAAGAATTGATCCAACTTATTAGAGAATACATTGATGTATTCGCTTGGAACTATGAAGACATGCCAGGATTAGATCCCCAGATTGCTACCCATAAATTCAATATTATGTCGAATGCAAGGCCAGTCAAGCAACAGTGTCGATTTTGACCTGACATGATGGATGCCATAGAAGCTGAAGTCAAGAAACTCATCGCTTGTGGTTTCGTCAGAGAAGAACAATATCCGGACTGGGTGGCTAATGTTGTCCTAGTTTTGAAGAAAACAGGGAAGGTCCGAGTCTACATTGACTTTGGAGACCTTAATGAAGCTTATCCTAAGGAAGAATTTCCTCTTCCGATCACTGCTGTCATGATAGATAATACATGCGGATTTGAACGAATATCTTTTATGGATGGATTCTCAGGATATAATCAAATCTAGATGCATCCAGAAGATGAGAAACATACATCTTTTCGTACTCCTCTTGGAGTCTATTGCTATATTGTCATGCCGTTTGGTCTCAAAAATGCTGGTGTAACTTATCAGCGGGCCATGAGTACTATCTTCCGTGATCATTTGTGAAAGACAGTTGAATACTATGTAGACGATATTGTTGTCAAAAGTCGTTTGGAGGAAGACCACATTCAAGACTTCAGAACTATATTCGATCTAATGTGCCAGCATCAACTCAAGATGAATTCCAACAAGTCATTCCTGGGAGTCTCTAGTGGCAAATTTCTTGGATTCGTTATTACCTCTAAAGGTATACACGTTGACCCTGAGAAAATTAAAGCCATTCAAGAGATGTATCCTCCATGCAACTTAAAAGAGCTACGAGGATTCCAGGGACGGCTTACGTACATCAGGAGATTCATCTTAAATATCTCTGGATGCTGTAGACCGTTCACTCAACTCATGAAGAAAGGTGTATCTTTTATTTGGACTGAAGATTGTCAGCAAGCATTTGAAGACATAAAGCGGTACTGGATGAACCCTCCAGTTCTAGTGCCTCCAGTCTCAGGAATATCATTCTTGATGTATATTCGAGCAATCGACCATTCATTAGGTACTTTATTAGCTCAGAAGAATAAAGATGGTCATGAACAAGCTATCTATTATCTTAGCCGTATAATGATCGAAGCTGAACATCGATACACCCCAGTGAAAAAAGAATGTCTAGCTTTGACATTTGATGTTCAAAAGATGAGACATTATATCACCGGCCAAACTATTCATGTTATTTCTAGAGTTAATCCTCTCCGAGTTTTGATGAAGAAGCCCAGTACACTCAATTCCAGGCTTGCTAAATGGGCCATATTATTAGCACAATATAATATGGTTTATGTTCCTCAAAAGTCTGTTAAGGGTCAAGCTCTTGCTGATTTTCTGGCAGCTCATCCAATTTCCGAAACATCTAAACTCTATGACAAGATTCCAGATGAAACTTTAGAATCCAACATGATTTCAGAAGAAATTCTTACCTGGCATCTATTCTTTGATGGTGCATCTAGAATAGGACCAAAAGGTGCCATTATCGCTGGAGTTGAAATCGTCCTCGTCTCACCAGAAGGATTAGTTATTCAAAGAGCTTATTCTTTAGACAAGTCGTGTTCCAATAATGTGACTGAATGCAACGCTCTGCTCATTGGTCTCCAATTGGCTAAAAAATTAGATATTGAATATCTTGAAGTGTATGGAGATTCTAAACTGATTGTCAATCAGGTTAGAGGCACGTATGAAGTTCGACACCAGGATCTTGTCCCATATCATGAAGCAGCAGTTAGGCTGGCTACATCGTTCAAGGGTTTCTTTATTAAACATATACATCGGGCATACAATATGGAGGATGATGCATTGGCTAATCTGGCAGCTGTATTAGCAATCCCAATGAAAAGGCAACAGATGATTGTCGTCACTAATAGAGAGTTATTTTGCATTGAGAATAACTCAAATATTAAGTTCAGCAATTCAACTGAAATCAATGTCATTAGTGAAGATTGGAGAGCTCATTTCATTGATTTTATGGTACATGATATTTTACCTGAAGATTCTAAAGAAGCTACAACAATCCGTAGGCAATCACTTCGGTTTTATTATAATCATACTTCTAAGACTCTTTATCGAAAAACATTTGATGGTCTACTTTTACGTTGTCTTGCTGGAGATGAAGCAAAATAAATACTACGGGAAGCCCACGATGGAGTATGTGGTGCACATCAGCCTTGTCCTAAGTTACAAGATCGTATCCGGCGTATGGGTTATTATTGGCCCACTATGGTATCAGATGCTATTGAATATGCAAGAAAATATCGAGCCTGTCAAATTCATGCATACTTCATCCATCAACCGTCAGAGTTCCTTTATCTGACTGCCGCATCATGGCCCTTTGAAGCTTGGGGTATGAATGTCATTGGTCCTATCAATCCACCATCATCTAGAGGACATCGGTTTATACTAGCTATAACCAATTACTTCTCGAAATGGGCGAAAGCTATACCTTTATCTGAAGTCAAGACTAGCAGTGTCATCAATTTCATCAAACATCATGTGATATACAGATTCGATATTCCTCGACAAATCATTCATGATGATGGACCACAATTTATCAGTTAAAAGTTTACTCGATTTTGTGATGATAACAAAATCAACAATGTTGTTTCCACGGCCTACAATCCTGCAGCGAACGGTTTGGCTGAAGCATTCAACAAAAATATCATCAAGGTTCTCATGAAATTCATTTCTACCAATAAAAGAAACTAGAGTGAAAAGCTTGGACAATGTCTATGGGCTTATCGCACTACTATACGTACTTCAACCGGTTGCACACCTTTTTCCTTGGTGTATGGATGCGAAGCTGTCCTACCATTGGAAATTCAAATCCCCTCTTTAAGGATTGTAATTGCAAGTGAACTCACAACAAAAAATAATAATCATTTTCGACTTCAGGAGCTTGAAGCATTGGACGAGAAACGACTCCTAGCTCAACAGCATATTGAGTTATACCAAGCCCGTATATCAAAAGCTTTCAACCATAAAGTTAAAGTACAGGCATTTCAGAAAAGAGAACTAGTTCTAACCGTCAGACGTCCTATGACTATGACGCACATGAGCAAGGACAAGTTCGAAGCAAAGTGGGAAGGTCCCTACGTTGTAAGTAAAGTTTTCTCAAATTGAGCTTATCAACTGACTGGTATAGATGGCCGAGTCGCCATGATGCCTATCAATGGCAAATTTCTCAAGAAATACTATGTATATAAAAACACATCAGCACAAAAAACCAAAATATAAATAAAATTTCTTTTATTGCATAACTTAGACAGAAGGAAATACATAAAATCAACGAGAACCAGAGCCTTCTTGATCGAAGACATATTTTGCAAGAAGCTCGAAGATATTATTGTCCGATGACACCAGCAATTCACAGGCAGCCTTCCTCAGAGCTTCTTCATCGGTAGTGCTTCCAGGCTCTACGAGCCTGGAAAGGATATCTTGTTTTGGCTCAGGAACAGTCGAGCTTTCCCCCGCGTCTTTCTGAACAGGCAGGAGAGGCTCGTCAGAATGAATATCGATAGCGACTTCGATCTTCGGGATGACCTCAGTCTTCTTAGGCACATCTTCAGAAGACATTTGCAATAAAGGAATAGGTGTTGACAACATCCTCAAAAAGATTCTACACTATTTATAGACAGAAATACCAAACAGTCTGTCTCGAGAACCGAAATGACCTTTCCTCAAAAATGCATGTCTGTTCATTCATCTCATGAATAGATCTTCATTTATTGTCTGTCTTGAGAATCGAAACGATCTTTCCTCGAAAAGGCATGACTACTCAGTCATCAATCTTTTCGTCTCTATTCATTTCGCGAATAGGCCTATATTTATTATCTTTTATTTATTTCTTTGTAAATAAAACCACAAATAATAAATCCTCAAAATCCCCAGTGGAGTCCATCCGAATCATCAATTCTGTCTTTTGAAACCTAGCTGTTTTAAAAGATATCTTATCTTTATGATAAATTCATATTATCACAGATATCGTCTTTTTAGACATGATATCTTGTCTTTAAGTCCCAGCTGACTTGAAGATCATCAACAGAAAAAATGAGTTCACATCCACATTACCTCTGAATTCTATTTTCTATATCAAACACTCATCACATCCATATTACTCTCAAAACCACAAAGATTCTAGTAAAAAGAAGAGAGAAAATCATTATTTATTCTTTCTCTTTAAAATACATCCACTACCAAAATACAGTAAATTAGCGACGAATAATTAGCGACGGAAATTTTCCGTCGGCGTTCGCGACGGCTTTGTGGCAACTAGCCGACGGATTACCGACGACAAGCCGTTACATTTTTATTTTATTTTTAGGGAGAGGAAAGGTCGCACATCGGTCGCTAGGGCGTCGGAGATATAGCGACGGATAGTCAGCCGTTGCTATGTAGTCGATTATTTGGCGGGAATTGTGTGGAGAATTGGCGGGACAATTCGTCGACGACGTAGCGACGGATATTCAGTCGGCAAGTATCAAACATAGCGACTAACGGGCGACGGATTATAATCCGTCGCTTGTCCGTCGCTAAATATACGTTCCAGACTTAAAATAAAACGGCGGAGAGAACTTTTCGCATTCCCTCCAAATTCATTCTCTCTCATCCCTCTCTCTCTCTCTCTCTCTCACCCGCGACTTCGGTGATCGGCATCGGCGTCCTCTCCTCTCTCTCTCCGAAGGTAATCCCCTCTCTCTCTTTCTCTCTCGCGGTGTCGTAGGGACAGCGAGGGCGGCGGGCTTGGGACGGGGGCGTCGGGGGCTGGGCGGCGGTCTTGGGGCGGGGGCGTCGGAGGCTGGACGACGGTCTTGGGGCGGAGGCGTCGGGGGCTGGGCGGCGGGCTTGGGGCGGGAGCGTCGGAGGCTGGGCGGCTGGCTTGGGGTGGGGGCGTCGGGGGCTGGGCGGCGGGCTTGGGGCAGGGGCGTCGGGGGCTGGGCGGCGGGCTTGGGGCGGGGGCGTCGGGGGCTGGGCGACGGGCTTGGGATGGGGGCGTCGGGGGCTGGGCGGCTGGCTTGGGACGGGGGCATCGGGGGCTGGACGGCGGGCTTGGGACGGGGGCGTCGGGGGCTGGGCGGCGGGCTTGGGACGGGGGTATCGTGGGCTGGGCAGCGGGCTTGGGGCGGGGGCGTCAGGGGCTGGGCGGCTGGCTTGGTGCGGGGGCGTCGGGGGCTGGACGGCGGGCTTGGGGCGGGGGCGTCGGGGGCTGGGCGGCGGGCTTGGGACGGGGGCGTCGGGGGCTGGGCGGCGGGCTTGGGGCGGGGGTGGCGGGGGGCTTTGCTTCTCAAATTCATCTGAGTTTATATATTGGCTAAATAATGTGTTATCCATATTGGGTGTTATCCATTAGTTTGGTGGTATTTGGATTAGTAAATGTGAATATGGGGTTTGGGTTCATGGTGTATATGTTCACTGTCTCAAGGACAGTGCGAGTTCTTTATCTGCCTTCTTTGTTAAGAATATCCTTGGGACATTCGCTTCACCAAAGTCACTAAATAAGTGAAATTTTTCCTGGAAAATTGACCCTTAGAGTGTATCAGTTGTGTGCTTCTATATAGATGTATATATCTATACATCTAACTGTGATATATATATGTGTATATGACAATCTCAGTTAGCGACGGACTAGTGACTTGTTAGCGACGGATATTTTCAGCTCCATTTGCATTAATCTACGGTACGACATGGTGATCAGGACATAGTCCCTGCAGCCATTCGACTGGCGAGGCAGAAACTATGTAGCCGTAGATAAAGTTGACTGTCCTTCGACCCTCATCCCTCGACAATGATGATACGACAACCTATCACTATATCTTATATAGTAGTAGATGATGTTTTAGTATTACATTATGTGAGTTCATCTTGATTCTGTTACATTCTTCAGATACTAGATACGATAAGAACATATACTACACCATATGTACAGAACATAGATGATTCACACTAATGTATGCTAGAATGAATCTTGGGTTGTGTTCTGAGCCATCCGTTCTCATACTTGGAGATACATCGAATTATAACAACGGATATTAGGTTACTCTTCAGGATAATTGATGTCTATTTTATATTAATTTGGTTTGGTCTATATGATTCTTGGATAATTGGTGTGCATTAAATTTGTATGTGCATATTTGGTCTATGTGATTCTTGGATAATTGGTGTGCGTTATATATTTGGTCTATGTGATTGTTGGATAATTTGTGTGCATTATATATTGGTTTGGTTTATGCATATTTTTGTGAACAGAGAAAGTGCAGCAATTTTTTTCCAAAAAAAATCTCAGTTAGCGACGGACTAGTGACCGGTTAGCGACGGATATTTCCAGCTCCATTTGCATTAATTTACGGTACGACATGGTGATCAGGACATAGTCCCTGTAGCTATTCGACTGGCGAGGCAGAAACTATGTAGCCGTAGATAAAGTTGACTGTCCTCCTACCCTCATCCCTCGGCAATGATGATACGATAACCTATCACTATATCTTATATAGTAGTAGATGATATTTTAGTATTACATTATGTAAGTTCATCTTGATTCTGTTATATCCTTCAGATACTAGATACGATAAGAACATATACTACACCATATATACAGAACATAGATGATTCACACTAATGTATGCTAGAATGAATTTTGGGTTGTGTTCTGAGCCATCCGTTCTGATCAAGCATCTTCCTTCTCCTCTCCTCCACTATGGCTCTGGACCCATCTGCTCCTCCCTACTTCCCTTCTTCTTATTTGACTCTCTCAGCCACATATGATATCCACCTCAAGTGTAGAGTCGGGAGAGAAGAAGTGGGCAGGAAGAGGAGGGGGAAGCAGCACAGTCGGCGGCATGACCCAGAGGAAGTACAGATGTTTTCTTCAACATCCGTAGGAGAACTATAAGGATATATCTTTTCACAACATGTTACCTTGTCAAAGACCCTTAATGTGAATATCATGTTACCGCGGTGTCGGAAGACTAACATGTCATAATTTTTTAAGCCGTGTGTTTTGACATAATCGTCCCAACTCTTTTCTCCTATGTAGTAATCTTGCATTACTACATAGCAGGAAAGAGTTTGGAGGATTATGTCAAAACACACGGCTTAGAAAATTATGACATGTTAGTCTTCCGACACCGCGGTAACATGGTTGTCACATTAAGGGTCTTTGACAAGGTGATATGTTGTGAAAAGATATATCCTTATAGTTCTCCTACGGATGTTGAAAAAAACCTCTGTACTTCCTCCGGGTCATGCCGTCGGCTGTGTTGCTTCCTCCTCCTCTTTCTGTCCACTTCTTCTCCCCCGACTCTACACTTGAGGTGGATATCATATGTGGCTGAGAGAGTCAAATAAGAAGAAGAGAAGTAGGGAGGAGCAGATGGGTCCAGATCCATGTTGGAGGAGAGGAGAAGGATGATGCTTGATCAGAACTTAAGTTGGAAAAGTTGTGACGTTGATAGCATGAGAGAGGGAGAGGGTGAATATAGGGAGGGAAGTGGCTGCATGCCTTTGGCTCACTCGAGCGGTATTTGTCCTCCGACCCTCATCCCTCGACAATGATGATATGACAACCTATCACTATATCTTATATAGTAGTAGATGATGTCTTAGTATTACATTATGTGAGTTCATCTTGATTCTGTTACATTCTTCAGATACTAGATACGATAAGAACATATACTACACTATATGTACAGAACATAGATGATTCACACTAATGTATGCTAGAAGGAATTTTGGGTTGTGTTCTGAGCCATTCGTTCCCATACTTGGCAATTAAGCACGTGAAAAAGATCTTATTATGTTTAGTTTGTCTTACGATACAGATTTTCACATCCAAATTGAAATGGATCGTTACTTCGTTGATCGTACATGGATGTACTAGCGGATCAACCTCCTGGACCGTAGGTACTTATAAGTATTGACCGTATCGGATTAGTATCGATCTATCATTTTGGTATGGGCCGTATCGGTTGGTATTGGTCTTAGCGAATTGGTATCGTCCTATCCGATATGTATCGGCCGTATAGCTAGGATTCATATTGGCCTTATCGATTTGGTATCGATCATATCCGATAGGTATCGGTCATATCCGAGGTATAGACCATTTCGGATTAGTATCATAGAAGGTTTAGTAACAACTGTATTTGGATTTTTCTCTTCTAGAGCTAGATTACCATTGCAAGAGAGTCACGAGAGCGTAGCTGGCCAGTTACAGAACATCCAAGTATAGTTGTTACTAAACCTTTTACGATACTAATCCGAAATGGTCTATACTAATCCAACACGGCCGATACCTATCGGATATGACCGATACCAAATCGATAAGGCCAATGTGAATCCTAGCTATACAACCGATACATGTACATATCGAATATAGGACGATACCAATTTGTTAAGGCCAATACCAATATGATACGTCCTATACCAAACCGATAGACCGATACTAATCTGATACACTAGATACTAAGTACATCCGGCCTATACCAGCGGATCCACCAATTACTGCACGATAAGCCCAACGACTCTAGTTACATCCGGTTATTGGTGAGTACATGATTACATAGTAATTCTGTTAGTATTGTGATACATATTTTTACTCTCTCATGCTACCAACGTCACAACTTTTCCAGTGCTGCTCCCTCTAATGATGATGAACGCAAAAACCAACGTCACAACTTTTATAATTTGAGTAAATTTCTTTACCCTGTATGAAAATTTCTGTTGTCAGAGAGATGGCTCCTAGGACTCGCCGAGGTGGTGCTGCTAGTCAAGGAAGGGGCCGAGGCAAGAAACCCTTGGAGGTCGACACGGAGGAAGTTCCCGTCATCAAACAAGAGCCGGTGACTGTTAAGGAGGAGGTGTTACCAAAGGTCGAGGTCAAGGAAGAACCGATGACCATCAGGGAAGCGATTGCTCCCAATGTTGAAGTTAAGGAGGAGCCACCGTCAGAGAGTAGTAGCATCGGGACCGACCCTCCTGTCCCTACAGAAGACCTTAACCAGATTGAGCCTTCATATGCAAAGTGGCTGATAGAATGGTACATGCCTCAACGCAACTATGATCCCTGGCTGTGAGAATTCATCGTCTGACTTGCGGTCTTTGCTGAGGCCAAAGTCGATTTTCCTATGTGTTTTGGAATTTTAGAATATTTGTGGAAATTTTAGAATATTTGTGGGAATTTTGGAACATTTTGTGCTATGATCGGATTATAACGACAGATATTAGGTTACTCTTCAGGATAATTGATATCTATTTTATATTAATTTGGTTTGGTCTATATAATTCTTGGATAATTGGTGTGCATTAAATTCGTATGTGTATATTTGGTCTATGTGATTCTTGGATAATTGGTGTGCATTATATATTTGGTCTATGTGATTGTTGGATAATTGGTGTGCATTATATATTGGTTTGGTTTATGCATATTTTTGCGAACAGGGAAAGTGCTGCAATTTTTTTTTTCAAAAAAATCTCATTTAGCGACGGACTAGTGACCGGTTAGCGACGGATATTTCCAGTTTCTGACTACTATTCGACGGCATATCCGTCGCTAACTTGAGATTTGAAAATGTTTGCAGGTAGTGACGGATGTTCGACGGAATATCCGTCGGAAACGATCTGGTGGTATATAGTTCGATGGCATGGCGACGACTTATCCGTCGCCATGGTTCTGGAAATAGCAAGCATTTCCAGAACATGGTCGACGGATAATCCGTCAGTTAGCCATCGCTAATCCGTCCCTTGTTATCGACGGCGATCGACGGAATAGCGACGGAACGATACACTCTGAAACGCTATTACGACGGTTTACCGACAGACCATTACGTCGCTATTGTCTACACAGTTCAATATTTAATACTTGTAATAGACGAAAGTTCGTCGGAAAGTAGTCGCTCATGCTTCGTATTGTGAAGTCGAAAAGCCATCACTATTCCGTCGCTTGACGACTACGTAGCGACGGACCTTTATTAGCGACGAGCTGATTGCTGACGGATTATTTTGGCCAATACCCGTCAGTAATCGGTCGCTAATACAAATTCCCGTCGGACTGGCGACGGATCTGGCCGTCGCTAAATCGATAAATTTTGGTAGTGATCTTAATGGAAATCTATTACATCTCGGATTTTCATTCTGATACAACAAATGGAGGTCTGTTATATTTTTGGATCTTCTTGTTGGTGCCAGTTCCTTGTCGACCCGACCTGAAGCAGCGAGCAAGGCACCGAAATCAACTCTGGTCTTCTTTATCAGAAAGACGAGAGGATAACGACAGGGTACGGCAGCTCAAAGACAAGTTGCTTTCAATACAACTGGTGGAGAAACGACGACCCTTCGTAGAAAGTAGGAATGAGATCACCCTTGTGATACGATTCCTAGTTCTGTGTCTCCACCATCCAACTCTCATGTATAAAGGCTCTTCCTACCATCTGAGGAAAGCCCTTATAAAACATGAAGAGTTCTGAACTGTCTGATGTGTATGTCAGATCGATTCATCTTCATAGTATCCAACATCACCGATACCTGTTCTGAAGAATCTTGCCAACCGATTCTCTGCAAGAAGTGAACGAGAAGAAGTTAGTAAATTTACAGAGTGCAATGATCAAATCTGTACAAAAATCAAAGGTTGCACCAAAACTTCCATGTTGCGCAACGGATGTGTTGCGCCACGCGCAGCATCTGTATTGCGCCACGCATAGCATCTGTGTTGCATCGTATTTTACATATCGCAATATCTCTGTTGCGTTGTATCGCGTAAAGTGACAACAATCAAACCCTAAAATGGGTGGCGCAAGTCAGAAAGTGCACCAAACTCTAAAAAGAGAGGGCGCATAATGAACAGATTAATAAAAAAAACCTTAAAAAGGGATTTGGTTGATATGATCGATGCTTGAATCAATGATCAAAATGCTCACCTTCCATAGCCGAGTTGACAGTTTCTCGTCGTGACGAAGGCGAAACGTACTGACACGCATGTCGATGCTCTCTGCATAGTGAAGCGCGAGATGAAGGCTCAGCGAAGTCCTCTCCTCTCTTAACATCGAATCTCCAGGGCACCATTAGGGTTTGTCGAAGAAGCTTCTGAGTCTGGAAGAAGAGGAGGCAGAGTGGTCGAAGCTCTCGAAGATCGCGAAGAAGGAGAAAAAATAGGATTCTCGAGAAATCCTGAACAATAGTGAAGGATGAAAAATCCAAAGGGTACGGCTATTTATAGCTTCACAAATAAAGCTGAATCGTGCAACTTGTGCTGAAGAATCAGGCTTGAGTTTGACAGGCGCAAGTTAGACATAGTCATTTCTAAATTCAAAGTATTTCGGAACTTTGAAGTCTTTTCAAGTTTCGAAAACTTTGAAGGGGGTCTTGTAGAGGCTAAAAATCAAGCTATGCTACTCATCCAGAAGTCATCTCATCAAAATGCATCATATCAATAAGTTCTGCCACAAAAAGTTGCGCCAATAGGTTGCGCCACATCAGGTTGCACCAGCCTCAGGTTGTGCGAGTGCCACGTGGCATTCTCCATCAAAAATTATAACGGCATCATCATTGCCTGACAACTGACAGCATGTATATCAAGGAAAATCCGTTCAAATCCCACGCAACACGACGCTCAAGGAGATTTTGTCAGATTTTATGATAGCTAGCAGTTTGCGCAATGTGTCAAGGTGTGCGAGGTTGTGCTTAGGCGCAAGTTGCTACATTGCGCCCCCGCGTAACCTGATGAAGCTTGCACAATATGATCGTCCAGAGGAGGGTGACGTGGCGCACATGCTACTAACTTCGTAGAACATGTCCACTACATTGCTCATGACCATGCGCATCTCACTCAAATGATGCCATGTGTCCATAGCAGTTGGTACAGCAGTTCGCACAAGTTGCTACATTGTGCCCTCGTGCAACCTGATGAAGCTCGTACAAGGTGATCAAACAGTATCCAGAATAGGGTGACATGCCGCACAAGCCACTAACTTCGCAGAACGTGCCCACTACATTGTCCACGACCATGCACATCTCACTCAAACGATGCCACGCGTCCACAGCAGTTTGTGTAACCGCTCGCGCAAGGGAACAGGCACGCAACCTAAAGCTAGCACAACCCAGAATAACTGCTAAACAGTTATTTCCAGAACTCTATAAATGGAGTTTCAAATAAGTCACAAATCATCACGAATGATCATAATCTCCTGCTAAAGTGCTGTTGCATGCTCCAGAGGCTCGTGTCTTCGATATCACATCGTCTAAGGGATAAAGTGATCGTCTTCTGATCAGATTCCTATAGTTGTACTTCCCCAGAAATCAATTATACTTTTATACTCTTTCTTAGTTTATATAAATCAAACTTTTGTTTTTGTAAACACCTCATGGTGTGCAAGATGTACTTGCATCTCCAAATTGGGTTAGGGTTTTGGTGGAGGAAATGAAATGAGAGTTATGAGGAGAGAGAAAAAAAAGGTGTATAAATATCAAGTCAAGTTTGATCTCCACCACCCATTCTTTCCCCATACAATCTAGGCCATCCACCCCTTATCATGATGACCCAAGCCAAACCAAGTTGGTTCTACATGAACCAAAATAAACCAAGATTTAAGCAAAAGCAAAAAAATAAAATACAGAAAAATAATTAACATATAATTAAAGGAATTAAATACAGAATAAATACATGATAAATACTAAATAAATACAGTCAAGTAGTACACGTATTAAAAATACGTATCCCAGGAACGGGGAGTGACAATGATAATTTATCTTTCATTATCTTTCTGAGTTATTACGAGGCATCTTTTATTAAGCACCGAACGCAATAACAAGTCTGCCTTTATTATGCGCGAAGATTAAGGATCGTAGAAGGACCAAAGCCACTAACTTGTTGGTGAATTGCCGAGAGAAAGAGGTCTTCCACGCAACATCAAGCTTGGTTCATTGCGTTAGCACCTGCATTGGCACCAACGTATGGTCAGCAAACTTCTTCTCTTTCTCTTAGTGATTCGATATGAAATGCGTAGACAGTGAAAGTAAATCCATGAAAACGTTCATCGAATACAGTCACGAAAACGCACACAAAACCAACAGCAAAAGCGACATCGAAAACCAGCAGGGCTACAGTCTCGGGACAAGTAACTCTTATATAGAACTCTTCCCCCAAGACGTGCGCTACTACATCTTGGGCATCATTTCAAAAGAGTCCAATCCATAACGAGGAAAGGATCTCAATTCATTATCCTGCGATCCTGGTGAAGTTTCCCCAAGTAAAGTTCTCCAATCTTATCCAACTCTGCCATTCGGTCGCTAGCCCGTTCTGTGCTCCGTAGCGGGATCAGGGCACTATAGTACAAGTCGGGATCATAATAGCTATTAAAGAATAGCTCTTTGTTCTCATACTCGCCTGGTAAAAAATGGGTTTCCAGTCAGGAATGAACAAGTACACAATCCCAAACTCTAGCATTTTAAGCAATAGTTGAAAAAATGCATATTTGAAACAATTAAAATATTTGATGCAAGGAAAAAATTAAAATATTTTGATGCAATGGAAACAATTAAAATATTTCATGCAATGTAACAAATGTTATTTGAATAGGCAAACACTTATGACCGGCTGGTAGATTTAGTTTGTATTCTAGCATATGATCCGACTTCAGCACACGTGCAAGTGTGGCTTCAGCTATCCACAATAATTCTAAGGGGTGTTTGGTCACAATTACACTATTCCCCAATACCCGAGTCAATATATGAGTTCATAAGAAAGAACTCTATGGTACAATGTGTCAATATGCAATAAGAAAAGAAATAAATCAGAGTTTAGTAGTGTACTTGCCTTGAGTTTGTAAAAAGGAATATGTAGGGAAGGAGGATCTCAATCTAGTCCACGAAATCCTACATTTAATTAAGAGGATGTTTTAGTTCCAATATAACCATTTCTACGGTGTTCTAGTTGCAATCTCTAATATTGGTCCTAGTCAATTTTCTGGTTTAACAATTACACTAACGATTTATTAACTATAACGTTGCTTTACACTATTTGTCAATTTGTATAAAAGAAGTCTGATTGAATTTATTTGGAAAGAGTAGGCATCTCAATTTATTTGGAAAACTTGTGTTTTATATTGTATATAAATATAACTATGTTTTTCCCTTTTAATGATAAAATGTGAAGTTGTTGATATAAATATAAAACTTGTATTTTTAAGGCGTTCTAATTTATGCGAGAAAAATATTTATTTTTCTTTTTAGAAAATAATATTTTTGTTTTAATTGTCGGTAAACTAGTGTGCGATACTAACAATATAAGACACAAAAAAGAGCAACGCTACCCCTAAACTACACAATACAGGGCTCAGAGAAAGAAAGAAAAAATGGGCTTATGCCCTTACAACACATTTATGAAAAATAAATAAAGAATAATAAATTAAAAAAAACCTAATCTACGCTGCGGCGATCTCCTAAAAGCCGGGAACAGTCCATTCAAAAGGCACGAGTGTCCTGCACCTAAAATACATAGTGCTAAGTAACCAGTTCTACATAATCTAAAATAATTTAAAGTCGCAACGTAGGGACAAATAGAGTCACAGACTTGGTCACGCAGTCACATGTTGCTAATAGCTTATGCATCAATGTACGGAAATACCCAGTAGCGTTTGCGTTTCGCTAAAGGCTCATTCGACCATTTCGGTCGTCGCCAAGGTGGATACAATAAGTCTCAATTTAACCCAAAAATATGACAACATAAATAAATCAATAAAATGTAAGGTATACGTGTATGTAAAGTATATTTTATAGCGACCAGGTATTCGAAAATAGCAATAATATATACGTATATATTTTAAAATGAGTTACAATATTAAGAATATAATTAAAACATAATTTTCCTTTTAAAACATATATATTTATATACAAAAATCATATCTTATGTTAAAACATATATTTTTTTTTATGTTAAAACACACACATATATATATATATATATATATATATATATATATATATATATATATATATATATATATATATATATATATATATATATATATATATATATATCGTCCCCGTGGCCGTAGCCCGTTAGGAACGGTGGAGCACCCCGGCACAGTGGCGCGGATTCGAGCCCCCTTGGAGGCATGCCTCCAAGCACCATTAAGAAGTGGACACCCTCAAAAAAAAACCATTTAAAGAATATATATATATATATATATATATATATATATATATATATATATATATATATATATATAAAGTCACACATATATTAACAGAACTACAAAAACTAATTCTAGCAAAAACCAACTTCACAAATTTTAGCCAAAACCTCACAGAACAACTACAGAACCATAATTCCGAGTCCGAAATCGGACTACAACCACTTTTTAACAGAACAACCAACACACCAATTCTTGCCAGAGCCAATCTTCACATAACAATACCCAAGTCCAAAATCGGACTAACAATTCCACAATCATTCCGTGTATCCACACAAGCAACGTAAAATAATTAAATTCCGCAGCAAAATCGAGAACGAATAATCATCGACTACTACGGGAAGGGACAAACTACTCGATTTAGAAATTATACCTAAAGTTTGATGTCGGAATCCGAATGGTGGCCTCGGACTCAGATCGCGGTGCATCGTCACCTGCTCGAAGTCCTCGGGAACGCGTCTGGACAGGAACGGCAGCGGCCGGGGGGGTCGCGAGGCTGACCGTGGGTCGCAGACGGGTCGGGTCAGGCACGGGGTGCAGTTTGGTCGGGACAGCGGCAACGGCGTGGGCCGCGGGTCCGACGTGGATGTCGGGCGTCGATGGGCTGGCTGGCGGTCGAAAGAGATCGGTCGCGTAGGACCACGCTGGCGAGAGGGGTTGACCGCGCAGAGGGACGGCCGGAAGGTTCTGTTGGTTTGAGGAAAGAAAATGGAGAGGGTGATGATGGAGTGCTGGTGAGTGATGGGAAAGAATAGGGTAATATGAGTGTTTGTTTTCATTTCTTTTTTTCTCCTTTCTACAGAGAGATAGGTGTTGTGGTGGAGAGAAATTAAATGGGAGTGTTGAACGTGCAGAGGGAATATGCGAGATTGAATGGGTATGGGGCAGTGGTGAATGGGTGTGGATTTGATTTTTATTTTATTTTATTTTTTATTGAGGAGGAAGTTGGGCTTGGGAAAGAAATGGGTTGGTTTAGGGTTTGAACCAAAAACACAATCCAATAATTAATATTTAAATTGAAATCTAATTTTCTGACTAATATATATATATATATAAATATATAAATAATAATAATTATTGTAACTCATATGGCTTTTCACCTTTCATCTCCTTGTAACCTACATGACCTTTGGCCCTTCATTTCTTCATAACCCCCAACCTCTCTCCCTATATAAAGAGAGGTTGGGATAGCTTGTAAGATGCACTTGTGTGGTTGACAATATAACGAGAAAGCTTCGTCTCCGTGTGTTTGAGCTTTTGCCTTACGACACGTTATCAGCACGATGGTTTCCTGAGTATATTGGATGAAATGCGGATGGTTTCCTGCTACAACATGAAATGCGGATGGTTTCCTGAGTATATTGGATGAAACCACCATTTTAGAAAGTGATGAGGATGATGGAAAATTATTCAATATAGTTATGTTTGAGATTCAGGTAAGTTTTATTTCCTTTTTCTTGTGCATTGTTACTATAGGGGATGCTGTAAATTGAATTCATCGAAGTTTAGCAAACTCATCATGAATATGAATATTTATATCAGATATAGGACCCTAAGATTTTTATATTTATAGACGTTTATGGTTTATGTTGAGAGAATCCCATTCAAGGGCATGTATTCATGTCGTGCATAGTCTTTCACATTTAGAGAAATATGCTGACTCACATACTGCATTGAAGGTGCCATGCTATGTTTCTTTCAAAATGTAAATAATAAGCATCTTTCCTGAAATATCAGTTTTGACTAACATGTTTCCATTTTTTTCTTAAAAGAAGTTATCTATTTCATTTTCAGTATGCAGCAAAAGAACTTCAGAAAATAAATTTTGCTTATGATTTTTAACTTTGCTATAATTTAGCCTTTAGCATACTAGTTTTTTTTTGAAAAAAAAACATATTTGTTAGTTAATTTCTGAGGAAATAAATTTTTTATAGCAAATTTTTATGTTAAAAAAGCAAATTTAGATGCTAACATTTTTTTGCTAATGATGGATTTGGAGCGCCCCGGCGAGCGCCACAGTGCCATTTGCGCCCCGACAAGCACCTCAGTAGCAATTTCTTTATGTTACTCAGTGAATTATTGTAACAGATGGGTAGTAAAAATTGTATTTTTTTCTCGCTATTTTTTTGGCGTCGCTTCATTAGACGTCGGAAAAATAGTTGACATTTTTTTGGTACCGCTTGCTTAGGCACCAATTCTTTTGTGTGTTGTTGCCTACTTATGTTGTACGTTTTTTTAGCATAATGGCGTGAAAATTGAAAAATTGTCTTGGCTACATAAAAGAATTCTGGCACCGTCAAATTTGGGCCTTCCAAAAATAACCTTTTTGGTTAATAATTTTTCAAAGGCAACGCTCATTTTGAGCACGCACTAAATTGTCACCTATTTTACACAGTTCGCAAATAGCGTGAATTTCTTGAAAAATCTTATTTATTCTTACATTTGACAAAAATTTTACGAAGTCTCTCCGAATAGGCTCACCTATTTGGGTATGATGTCAGAAAGAACTTGGGGCTTGGTTCTTAAGAGGTCCCCGGTGACCCTCCTCCCTCATTTTCCCGCCTGGTCATATTCACGTAGAGCTACTGAAAGGGGTTGACCGAATATTATTTTTTTGCTCAAATTGTATTTAGAATTATGCATTTTTGCAAGAAACTTATTGACCTCTCTATATCGGCCCGTCGATCGATATAAGATAATTTTTAAACAAAAATTGTTTTTTTTAAACCGTTGTTTTTATTTACGATTGTTTGTTGTTGCTTATACAAACCAAATTCATATAAACCTGTTGTTTTATATGTTGACTGATCAAGATTTTTTCTCCTGTTGTAGAAAAATGTCGATCAAGATTGATTTTTCCTTCCTTGAAGCCTCTGGCAAGAACTACTTGGACTGGACGCAAGACATCCAGAACCATCTAGATGCGCAGGGCCTCTTGGACGTCATCTATAACGAGGAAGAGCGTTAAGTGGAAGTCACTCGTTCAATGAACGCCAAAACGATGATTCTATTCCGCAGGCATTTATCTGACGCCATGAAGGCAGAGTTCATTGAAATCTTCTCGCCGAAGACGCTATGGGACTCTCTGAAAGAGCGCTTCGACCACCAGAAGACCATATGGCTACCTGAAGCACGCCATAACTGGTTGAACCTGCGCTTCCAAGACTTCAAAAGTGTAACTGATTACAACAATGAAGTCTGCAGGATTCGATCACTTCTCCAATACTGCAGTGAGATATTAACCGACAGTGATCTATTGGAGAAAACATACAACACATTTCCTTCCACTGACAACTTGCTCCAGAAGCAATACCGTCAGTCTAAGTTCACCAAGTTTTCCGAGCTCATCACCCAGCTTTTACTAGACGAGAAGAACAGTCTCATTTTAATGAGAAACAACAATTCTCGTCCTGCTGGAACAAAGATAATTCCAATGCCTGATGCAAACGCTCTCCGTGGACCAAATCCACGGTGGAAACGAGACAAGGGCCAGTCGTCCCAGCCAAGGAACAGAGGCGAGTTTAAGTCTCGCCACCCAAAGCGAGGTTCTAACAAGAACCAAGGACCTTTGACTCCTAGGCAGTCTAATGGTAAGAACCAACGGGCCAGTCGTCCCAAAGCGAGAGTGGAAGGCCAAGCGCCTACTCTCTGCTACAAATGTGGTGCTTATGGTCATATGCAACGGACTTGCAGGGCGACCCCCCAAGAAGTTAATAACTATTACAAGGGGCGCCGGGCCGAAGCAAATCTGGTCAACGAATGCGAAAATCTAAATCTTGAGACCCCTGATTTTGTAGCAGAAATGGAAGAATGAATCTCTATTTTCTCTCTATATTTGATTTAAGTCATGAAACTTTTGGTGGTTTGTATTTTCTGTTTTCTCGATAAATTAAAGTTCTATTTCGAGCACTTTCCTCAAACGTGTGACAAACTTTAATTTTTTTTTACTTATAGGCATGGACCACGGGGCAGTGGATTGTCTGGTTGATAGTGGAACGACTCACACTATCTTGAGAGATAAATCATACTTTATCTCCTATACGCCTAAAGTAACATCAGTGACAACCATTTCGGGACCCTCAACCCTTGTTCAAGGTTTTGGCAAAGCCCGTTTTTCGTTGTCTAATGGTACTCCCGTTGAAGTATCAGAGGCCTTATATTCTCCAAGGTCCAGTCGTACCTTACTGAGTTTTAAGGATATTCGAGAAAATGGATTTCATGTTGAAACTGCTCGAGAACATGGCTTCGAGTATCTTTTCATTACCTCCACTCAGTACGGCCAAAAGCGTATCTTGGAGAAATTGAAATGTCTTTCAAGTGGTTTGTATCTCACTATGATACAACACATCGAGAGTAATCTCATCATTCGTCGAGCGCCAGTTGATGAGAGGACTTTTATGCTATGGCATGACCGGCTGGGTCATCCGGGTCAAAATATGATGCTTTGCACTATGAATGCATCGCATGGGCATCCTCTTGGAGGAAAGAATTTCGTTATAAATCCGAAAAGCCTATGCCAAGCTTGCTCGATTGGGAAGACGAATCTCAAGCCACTCCATGTGAAACCTACGAGATTGGTTTTCCAATTCCTTGAGAGAATTTATGGAGATATTTGTGGACCAATCCAACCAACATACGGACCATTTAAATACTTCATGGTTTTGATTGATGCATCGACTAGATGGTCACACGTAGTGTTGTTGTCCACCCGAAATGCAGCATTTCCTAAACTCCTCGCCCAGATCATTAAGTTAAGGGCTCACCATCCGAATTATCCGATAAAGTCTATTAGACTTGATAATGCCGCGGAGTTTACATCGAAGACTTTCGATGACTATTGCATGACTTTGGAAATAAATCTTGAACATCATGTTGCATATGTTCATACCCAAAATGGCCTAGCGGAAGATTTTATAAAGCGACTGCAAGTGATAGCGCGGACCTTGGTTATGCGTACCAAACTCTCACTATCTGCATGGGGCTATACAATTTTGTACGCTGCAAATTTGGTCCGTCTGAGGCCCATGGCCACCCAACCACTTTCCGCGTACCAGCTGGTTACTGGATATGAGCCTGACATCTCACATTTACGCGTGTTTGGGTGCCTAGTCAATGTTCCAATTGAGCCGATAAGGCGTTCAAAATTTGGACCTCAGAAGCGACGGGGAATATGTGTCGGTTATAACTCCCCGTCCATCATTCGCTATTTTGAGCCCTTGACAGGCGATCTCTTTACCGCGAGACACGCGGATTGTGACTTTGATGAGGCAATCTTCCCGTCATTAGGGGGAGAAATGCACGCTAACGTTGATGAGGAACGACATGAATTAGCGTGGCATGTGCCCGCTGTTGCTCATCATGATCCCTCCACTGCACATAGTGATAAGGAAGTGCAGAGGATTCTAGGTCTGCAAGATATTGCAAATCAAATGCCAGGCGCATTTAGCGACCTAGCAAAAGTCACGAGATCAATTATACCTGTTACAAATGTGCCTGCAAGGATAGACGTCCCTGAGAGACGCCATGTTTCTGTGAAACATGTTGCTCCGGTCGAACCCGCCGAGCAAAGGATGCTGTCATCGGCCGTCCAGTCCACCGCTATTCCCAATAAGAAGGGAAGACCGGTTGGTTCCAAAGATGTTCTGCCCCGGAAGCGGAGAAATCTTGTTAAAAGCATTTTGCCACATGAGATCATTAAGGATCACGGCGATGTCTTAGAAGAGCACGTTCCAGATGAAACGCCTATTCCTAATCATGTCGATAACCTCGAAATATCCGTCGAGTATGCTAGCTTAGACGATATTTTGAAGCGAAACAAAACTGTCATCGATGATGTGTTCATATACTCAGTAGCCACTGACATTATGAACAATGACGACATGGAACCTCGTAGTGTTGCCGAGTGTCAATAACGAACGGACTGGTCACAATGGAAACAAGCAATCCAGGCTGAACTAGACTCCTTAGCGAAAAGAAGCGTGTTTGGACCTGTTGCTCCAACACCACCCATGTTAAACTAGTTGGTCACAAATGGGTTTTCCTAAGGAAGCGTAATGAGAGAAATGAGATTGTGCGATACAAGGCTCGCCTTGTGGTGCAAGGCTTCTCACAATGCCCTGGAATTGATTACGAGGAGACGTATTCTTCCGTAATGGACGTCATAACGTTCCGCTACTTAATCAGTTTAGTAGTTTCCGAAAAACTGAATATGCAGCTCATGGATGTGGTCACAACCTATCTCTACGGGGATCTAGACACAGAGATATACATGAGAGTCCCTGAAGGACTAAAGATGCCTGAATTAAGTAGTTTCTGACCACGGAACGCGTTCTCGATTAGACTGAGGCGTTCGCTATATGGATTGAAACAATTCGGGCGAATGTGGTATAACCACCTAAGCGAATACTTGATCGGTTTGGGATACGTTAATAACGAACTTTGCCCATGCGTGTTCATAAAGAAATCCACTTCAGGATACGCAATCATCGCGGTCTATGTAGATGACATGAATCTCATAGGAACCGAAAAAGACTTATCAGAAACTGCTGATATCCTGAAGAGGGAATTCGAGATGAAGGATCTTGGGAAGACACGGTTTTGCCTCGGCCTGCAGATCGAGCACCATAAAGATGGAATTCTTGTCCATCAAGCGAACTACACCCAAAAGGTGTTGAGACGATTTAGTCATTTTGACGTTAAGCCGTCCGCTACTCCTATGATCGTCCGCTCTCTAGACATTACTAAGGACCCATTTCGTCCAAAGGAGGACGACGAAGAGATATTGAGTCCTGAGTGCTCTTATCTGGGTACAATAGGTGCTTTATTGTACTTGGCCCAATGTACTAGACCGGACATCTCGTTTGCTGTGAATTGTCTAGCTCAATACAGCACCGCGCCAACACGCCGCCATTGGAATGGCATAAAAGACATTTTCCGCTACCTTAAGGATACTACGGACTTGGGCTTGTTCTATCCCTACGCGGTTTTGAGTGAGTCCAACGCTCTTGGCACTCGAAGCAACGCGACCCTTGTTGGCTACGCCGATGCGGGATACTTATCTGATCCGCACAAGGTGCGTTCCCAATCTGGTTATGTCTTTACCATTGGGAACACGACGATTTCTTGGAGGTCTCGCAAACAGACCTTACTGGCTATTTCAACGAACCACTCTGAGCTACTCGCGCTTTATGAGGTGACTAGAGAGTGTGTATGGCTTCGAGCTGTTATTGGCCATATTCGAAGTACATGTGATCTTCCATATGACCCAGATGAACCTGTTGTCGTCTATTAGGACAATACCGCTGTTATTGATCAAGCGAAACATGGTTATATCAAAGGGGATGCTACCAAGCACATATCGCCCAAGTTGTTCTTTACACATGAACAACAAGCGCTTCAGAAGATTGAAGTGCAACACATTGGATCGGGGAATAACTGTACAGACTTGTTCACCAAGTCACTGCCAAAACATTCGTTCCAGAAACATGTCAGAGCAATTGGACTTAGAAAGCTTTCAGAGCTAGCCTAAGTGAAACATGTTTCCCGCACCCTGTTGTGTGCATGTGAGGGGGAGCACTCCAACGAGCGCCTCCAAACGCCCTGTTGTGCGTATATCCTGCGCCCTGTCGAGTGCGAGTGAAAAGGAGAGCATCCTGATGTATGCTTGTGTACTTTTTTTCCTTAGACCAAGTTTTTTCCTATTAGGTTTTCCTTGGCAAGGTTTTTAACGAGACACATTTCAAATCTCTTATTCACTAAGGATTATTATAATCAGGGGGAGTATCCAGTTGTATACTTCTAAACCATCGTGTACTCTTTTGTCCTTCGATCAGCGGTTTTTCCCACTGGGTTTTCCCTGACAAGGTTTTGACGAGGCACCTTTGCAATGGTTAGTTTACCCCCATCACACTGACCTGTGTGTACTCTTTTGTCCTTCGACCAAAGTTTTTTTTCCACTGAATTTTCTTTGGCAAGGTTTTGACGAGGCACAATTAGATGGTCAAACTTGAAGATGCAAGCTACAGACAGACGAAGAAACTCAGAGATGTTTACAAGCAGAATTTCTGGAGAGCCAAGGGGGAGTGTTGTAACTCATATGGCTTTTCACCTTTCATCTCCTTGTAACCTACATGACCTTTGGCCCTTCATTTCTTCATAACCCCCAACCTCTCTCCCTATATAAAGAGAGGTTAGGATAGCTTGTAAGATGCACTTGTGTGGTTGACAATATAACGAGAAAGCTTCGTCTCCGTGTGTTTGAGTTTTGCCTTACGACAATAATAATAATAATAATAATAATAATAATAATAATAATAATAATAATATACTAGTAATAGATATCTAATATATTTTTTCTAAAATCACACTAATAGGAATTTAAAACTAAATTAATTAAAACCAAATTTGGGTTTTACAAGCTTCCCTTCTTAGGAAATTTTGTCCTCAAAATTTTAAGAATAGAGATAGGATTTAGTCGTACCTCAAAACTTGTGGGGATATTTCTCTCTCATGTCAGCCTCTTATTCCCAGGTAGGCTCGCCTGGAGAATGGTGACACCACGCTACTCTCACTAGCAAGATCACAGTGTTTCTCAGCTTCTTCTCTATGCGGTCTAATATCTCCACTGGTTGCTCTGGCACTGTAAGACTAAGACCAATCACCAACTCTGAATGGTCCAAAATAGGGCTCGAGTCTGGAATGTAACGTCTCAGCTGCGGAACATGGAAGACATTGTGTATGCCTTCAAGGTTAGGTAGTAATGCCACCCAATACGCCACTTCTCCAACTCGGCTCAATACCTCGAATGGGCCGATGTATCTGGGACTAAGCTTTCCAGCTCTTTGAAACCTGATGGTTCCTTTAGTGGGAGATATCTTGACAAATATATTGTCTCTTGCGTCGAACTCCAATGGTCGGCGACTACTGTCGGTCCAATGCTTCTGATGATTTTGGCAATCCTGAGTTTGTCTATGATTATCTTTAACTTGTCTACAACCTCTGTAATCATCTCTGGTCCGAGCATGACTCTTTATCCTACGTTATCCCAAGCAAATGGAGTGCGGCAACGACATCCATATAATGCTTCGAACGGTGTCATGTCGATGCTAGCTTGGTACCTTTTGTTGTAAAAGAATTTTATCAAGTGCAAATGGTCTTCCCAAGAGCCGCCAAAATCCAAGATACAAGACCTCAATATGTCTTCCAGCATCTGAATGGTTCTCTCCGATTGTCCGTCGGTCCGCGGGTGATAAGCGGTGTTGAAATTCAGCTGAGTCCCCAGACTATCATGCAAGCTCTTCCAAAAATGAGAAGTAAAGCGGTTGTCCCGGTCTGATACAATGCTTACCGAAACTCCATGTATCTGGACAATGTGTTACATGTATAAAGCTGCCAACTTCTCGGTGGATAAACCAACGTTGAAGGAGATAAAGTGAGCAGACTTAGTCAGTCTGTCTACAATAACCCAGATGGCATCCTTCCCTCATTGGGAACGAGGCAATTCTGACACAAAGTCTATTGTGATGTGCTCCTATTTCTACTCTGGGATGGTAAGCGGCTGTATAAGTCATGCTAGCCTCTGTCTCTCTGACTTCACCTGCTGGAAGATCAAGCACCTGAAGACGAATCTGGACACGTCTCTCTTCATTCCATACCACCATACTTGTGCTTGCATATCCCTATACATCTTGTTTGATCCTGGATTGATGGAATATTGCGATCAATGCGCTCATCAGTTCATCTCTCAAATCGCCAGTAGACACGCAAAGTCTCGTGCCATGCCTCAATGCTCCGTCGTCTGCTGTCGAGAAGTCGTCAAGTGTTCCTGCTAACACTTGGTCTCTAAGTCTGCAAAGTACCTCGTCATGGAACTGAGTCTCTTTAACTCTGTCTATCAGACTGGACTGCACTTGCAAATGCATCATTGGTGCATCAACTCCTGGTACAATAGCTTCCCATCCCAGCTTCTTTATTTCTTCCTCTGGTAAGACAATCTCCAATCCAAGTTTATCCATGTCTTCAAGTAAATACTGGTCCGATGTCAAGAGCATCGCCAACAGGTATCGGCTAAGTGCATCGGCGACCATATTAGCCTTTTCCGGATGGTATTGCAGGTTGATATCAAAATCCTTTATAAGATCCAACCATCGCCTCTGACTCATGTTGAGCTCCTTCTATGTAAAGACATATTTAAGACTTTTATGGTCTGTAAATATCTCTACTCTCTCGCTATACAGATAGTGCTTCTAATGCTTCAAGGCGAAGATGACTGTTGGCAGCTCCAAGTCATGTGTGGGATAGTTCTTCTGAGTCCGTAATTGCCATGATGCATAAGTAATTACTTTCCTGTACTACTGAAAAACACAACCCCAGCCCTTACCGGAACCATCACTATAGATCAAAAATCCACTAGTGCTTGAAGGTAGTGATAAGATCGGCATTGTTGTAAGCCTCTTCTTCAATTCCTCGAACTATGCCTGGCAAGCCTCGCTCCAAACGAACTCCTCGTTCTTTCTTGTTAGCTTCGTCATATGTTTAGTTATCCTTGCGAAGTCCTTCACAAACTTTATATAATAACCTGCTATTCCCAGAAAGCTCCTGATTTCTGCAATTGAACCTGGTGTCGACCACTTCTCGATGGCCGCTATCTTCTTCGGATCTACTGAGATGCCATCTCCTGTGACGACGTGGCCTAGAAAGTCCACCTTGTCGAAGAAGAACTCTCACTTGGATAGTTTTTCGTACAGCTTCTCCTGTCGCAGAGTCTCCAAAACTATTCGTAAGTGTTCCACGTGTTCTTCCGGGGTCTTCGAATATATCAGGATGTTGTCAATAAAAACAACAACAAACTAATCCAAGTATTTGTGGAAGACCTTATTCATGAGATTCATGAACATTACATGGGCGTTGGTAAGACCAAACGGTATGACCAAAAATCTGTACTGTCCGTACTTGGTATTGAATGTCGTTTTGGGTATATCTTCTTCTCTTACCTTGACTTGGTGGTAACTGGATCTGAGGTCTATCTTCGAAAACACCTTTGCTCCACTCAGCTAATCAAAAAGATCATCGATTTGAGGCAAAGGGTATCGATTCTTGACAGTGATATTGTTTAGAGCCCGATAGTCTATGCACACACTACAACAAAAAACCCTTTTAATGACGGCTAAAAAGCGTCATTAATGACGAACCATGACGCTTTTTTTCACAGCAACCGTTATGAAAACGGGTGTTATAAATATTTTTTAAAAGCGTCATAAAATAACCGTCATTAATAGTTTCTATAAAAGCGTTATGAATAGTTAGTATATAGTGCATAATTCAGGACATTTTGAAAGCGTTATGAATAGATAATCTGTATAAGCTCAATGGAGAACATTTATAACACTCAATATTACTGAACTCATCACATTTATAATGCTTAATACTGCACATTATATATTACTTTCCAAAAACTTCTCAATTCAATTTTAAAACAACCACATTGAACTATATTCACAAGAAAACATTAAAATATTATATCACCATCTTCATTACATTATCTCAAAATAGGGTATCCAAATACATATATTTACAACTACTACTTAAATGGATCCTCAAAACAAGTAATTACTTTGGCTTCAACTTGAGGACATCAAAACTGTCAACATCACGTGTAGCAAATCCCTGAAAAAGATAAAAATACGGAGACTAGGTCCTCATCATTTGTAAGCACCAAAAATCTTTTCATCATCTCAAGTACCTTCTTAGCATAAGGAAGAAAAGCCTGCTCCGCAACAGCTACTACCGAGCCTATTGCAGACTGCATCAAGTCGAAAAGAAGGGTTGTAATAAAGAAGAAAATAATTCTGCTATAGATTTCTACAGAGAAAGACAAAAGAAGCAGAAGTACCATGCAAGTTTCTTGCAGATTTCGAGGACTAGTTTGGAGTGCAGTAATTCATATTTCTATTGAAAATTCGAGATCCACGAGCGTCGAAATGCAGGTTATCAGTGTATAAATATAAGACAATTAGAATCACCCTTGCTGTAACCAATCAAAATCTTTTCAAGAGGAAAAATAACACTAGAGGATCACAGAATACAAATACAAGAAATTAACCACTGACATGCAAAAAAGCACCAAGTTTCTCCATTTGGACAAGATCAGTCTAGTTTTACTCTGTCCAGCTCACCAATTATATCCTCAAACTGCACAAATCATTGCGTGGAATGACATTAACAAACAGTCTACTATGTACATGCAATTCATAAAACCATGTCCCTTATAATGCAAAAGATATTAGAAGGGGTATAGAAATGAGGGCTACAAACCTTTAAAATCTGACACAAGAAATAATCACCATAGCGCTTTACTGGCTTGGATTCGATGACATGTACAATATCAACAAAACCTTTGTCCCATATATATATATATGATAAGCAAACTACAGGCTAAAGAACTTATTAAACAAGTGTTCCGATTACTGAGCTTAACTGTCAATATTTAAAATAATCATCATAGCAATGGCACTCGGTCGATAAATATGTTATTCATACTGGCATGAGTGAAGTTTTTGTCAAATTTATAATCTCCCAAAACATATTTCCATTAGCTAAATGTTACTAACATGAAGTTTTGCAATAAGCTACAGCCAATAAGTCAAGAGCATAAGACCAGATAACCTTGCTGAGAGCCCACCATCAGCCAATACGACTCAACCCAAGCATTCCTAACAGGGTTTTTGGACATATAAAACACAGGGCTAATAACATAATCAAATTACAAACCCTAATCCCCGACCAACATCCTAAACTACACCAATATAAAACAAACATAAGATCACAATTATTCCAAAAGATTATTTAACCATACTAAACTAGGATTATTATCATAATGGCACCTAACAAAATGAATAAGTCAAATTGGATTCTTATACTACATTATTGACACCGAGTACTCAAATGAGATTCTAATAATAGTATAACACAGACGATCAAGTAAGACAGAAAAAAAAGAATTAGGTAACTCTTTGCAGCAATCACCTGAAGCATTCGCCAAGGCGAGCACAGCTGCGCAGCACCCAAGTCCTTGGCCTCCGCAACCGAGCTCACGGTCCCCTGGAACCACATCGTCCTCGACAAGTCCTCCGTCTCGAGCGACATCTTCACCCTCATCTCGGCGGCCCAGGAGACCGCCATCGCCCTCTCCACGGCCCCCTTCTCCACCACGAACTCGGCCATACTTCAGTCAAAATAAGCATGTTATATCTTACATAGAGACCATAAACACAGTTAACCTATATAACCATACTAAACCGATTCATGAAGAAACTAATAGAAGAGCTCACATTATCAAAAGTAAGAGTGGATTATCATAACGTAATAGTGATTATGTACAAGTTTTGATTCAAAAAGTAACTTTTAAGGGGAGATTATCTATGTAAACCACAAAGTTACTTGCCTGCACACGTGGATTCTGGAAATCATCCATAGCAGATGCGAGTGCGGGCAGCACCCTCCCATGATACTGGACCTGCAAGTCTGGACCCAAATCGGTAGATAGCTGCCCAACAGCATTAATTGTCGCCCACCGTACTCTAGGGTGGGGATCTTGGAATGAGTTCAGAACCATCGTAACCACTGGTTCCAAGCTCTTAATCATTACCTATGTAACAAAGACAACAACCAACCAAAATTACTCAACAAAAATCACAATTTCCCAATTGGTAATCACCCATGTGACAAAATTTTAAAAAAATGTATACCTTTGAGCAACCTTCAGCAATCTGGGCGAGAGCAATGAGAGCAGCATGGTGCTTCTGCCACTCCGGAGCTGCCAGATAAGCTGGAAACAGCTCTGATGCGACTGACACTATTGTGTTTCCACCGAGAGCAATAGAGAGACGATCGAGGCACTCCTGGCCAACACTATAGTTACTCGTCTCCCCGGCATCCTCGTCCTCAGCCTCGGCAGAGTGCCAAGCCGGCTCGTCCTCCACATCGAGCAGCATCTTCATCAGCACGGAGAACAGCCTCCCGATGAACTGGGGCAGCCGGCGCACCATCCCTGGTGCCCGCTCCCTTGCCTCTGCCAGCGTGATCACAAACTCAACAGCGTGATCACAAACTCGGCCAGCCCCACCCTTGGGTAGTACAGACCTCAAATGGATGCCCACCCTACATCAGCCTCACCGCCTCCACGATCGACCGAGCGGGCACCCTCCCCTTGGCGTTCCTTGAGAACCCATCCTTGCCCTCGATGCCCACCTCCAGCTTCGTAAATTCCACGCCCCCACCGCACGGTCTGTCTGTGCGGCGTATCCCGACGGAAAGCTCGTCCCGGCGGCTCTTGTCCTTGATAAAGACCACCGAATCGCCCTCTGGGACCCCCCGCCGCCACCTGCTGACCACCGGATGGAGCCAGAAGTGAAATTGAAATCGAAGAAGAAAAAATATAAGCCCTAGAAATCGAAGAAGAAATCCATCAGAAACCCTAGAAATCGACGAAGAGGAAAATTGGGGGAGAAGAGGTTTGAGGAGGAGAGCTGCTGCTCCCTTAGAAAATGGATGAGAAATGAATTTTCTCTCTCCCACTTAGCTTTTATACAGTGAAAGAATTACAAGTTTGCCACCGCTCTAAACTATTAATAACGCTTTATTTTATAAACGTTAAAAGCCCAGAATTAGCCCAAACCGTTATAAAAAAAGGTATTTTTCAACTTAATAACGCTTATGTATCAGCCGTCATTAAAACTCCTTGTCGAGCGTCATTAAAAGGGTTTTTTGTTGTAGTGACATTCGGACGGTTTCGTCCTTCTTGGGCACAAATAAGACTGGTGCTCCCCAGGGTGAAGCGCCACTCCTGATAAATTCCTGAGCCTTAAGCTCATCAATTTGGTCCTTCATCCCCTTGGACTCCTTAGGATTTACTCGGTAACAGCGTTCTAAGATAGCTGAAGAGCCGGGTACTAGGTCGATAGAGAATTCCACATCTTGGTCAGGGGGCAATCCTGGAAGTTTATCGGGGAAGACGTCTATGAATTCTACTATAATAGGATGAAGGGATCCGGTCTTCTCGGTGAAGGATGAGTAGCTGATGCTCCTCATGCTCTCCGGTGCTCTAACAACCTCAAACTCGGGTCCTCTAGGTGGACTAAAGATGACACTACCTTGGTGACAGTCTATCAGGGCATACTGCTCCCTCACCCACTCTATTCCCAAGACTATGTCATAGTTGGGAAGTGACATTACAAGGAGTGGTGCCAGGAATTTATGGCCTGAGATGGTGATATGGCAAGTACAAGTCTTGGTGATTGGTTTGGGTCCTCCGCCAATCATAACTCTATATATCCTCTTACTAAATCTAGTGACTAAATGGTGTGCAGAAACAAAGTTTGAGGATATAAAGCTATGAGATGCTCCAAAATCAAATAATGCTAGGGCAGGATGCATATGAAGTAAAATGGAACCGTGATAACATCTCCAATTGGTTCTGACTCTGGCTCCATTACTGCCAAGGCAAAAGCTCGTCCAGCTCTCTGTTGATGCTCGCTGGATTGCGGCTGCTGGATAGGAAGTGGATCCCTTTTCTGTCCTGCTCCAGTCCAAGTGAATGCCATAGGACACTCCTTCACTTGATGGGTGGCAGACCCACAAGATAGGCAGGGTCTCAACCTCTTCCTGCAGATGTCTGCATTGTGTTCGGGCCTCTTGCAGTAGGCGCTGATGGGTGCTTTCTATTGCTAGTACTGGGGTGCTTTGTTTGGCGTCCTAGCCTGCTGATGTTGCTGCTGATGAGGTTGCTGGAGGTAAGGAGGCCCATGATTATTGGGCTTCTTGGAATTACCCTGGAAGTTACTAGACCCCAGAAAGTCTCTCTTGGGACGAGCAGACGAGCTAGCTTCGATTCCCCGTGCCACCTTCAGCATCTTCTCATAAGTTTTGGCACCATTAGCAGTAACTAGGGTGCGAAGCACCTCTCGCATTCCGTAACAAAATCTTTTGGCATAGTCTACGGGGTCAGCTACCATGGAGATGGCAAATCGGTTGAGTTGACTGAAGTCTGCTGCGTACTCGTTGATTGTACGGTTCTCCTGCTTTAAGTTTTAGAATTGCCTCCCCATAGCTTCTAGAGCTGCCTTCGGAAAGAATTTCCTTTTGAACAGTTTCTTGAAGGTGTTCCAAGCTATCCCCTGGATCTAGAACCGTGGTTCGTTTCTGAACCAGATGCTCGCCAGGTCCCGCATCTGAAGTTCTACGGCCTCAACCTTGAGATTGTTTGAAAGTAGAGCAATGTTAAAAAGATACTCCATGTCTTCCAGCCATCTTTTGACATAGATGATGCCCTCGGTTCCCTCGAAGGATCGTGGTCATAGTTTCTTGAAGTTTTCAATGGTACCATCCTTGACCTGGGCAGTAGGCCTCTGGTCAGTCGGAGTTGCATCTCCTCTCTCTAGGGCAGCGATGGCAATATTGTGGACATTCTCCATGTCCTCTCTCATAATCATGGTCTGCTCGCGATAAGCCTCAGCTTGAGTCCTCTGGGCCTCGAGAACACCCTAAAACAGGGTTAGGAGATGGGTAGGGTCGACAGACATTGCCCCTACAGGTGGAATGACAGTTGGGACCACACCAGAAAGAGGAGGTGATGGCACGGTCCTGAGAGGAATAGGTGGTGCGGCATGGACTGCGGAAACATAAGCAGAGCGGGGAGGTGGTAGAGGATGGAGATGAGCGGTAAGTAGTAGCGAAGGTGGACCAGTCGCTGACTCTACGAGCCGGTGCTCTGATGATTCAACCTCCTCAGAAGCGTGGCCAGAACGGGTGTTCTTCCCTTTGCCATTCTCTGGAATGGTAAGGAAGCAGCATAAGCAATGCAATCCAACTAAGTTACACACATAAAAAAGTTGAATAAAAATCGATCCTATGTTGTGACGAGTCATAATATTTCAATGTTCTAAGTGTTCTAATTATTTCTAGTCAATTTTTCCAAAGTTGTTTATTTGAGCATGGGCCACCACTAAAAATATGTCACAATCCGATCCCAAGATGTTTGGGTCAAGTCGAATCATATCCAATTTACGCCGTAGTGAGACAGCGATAGTAGGTTGTCTGATCAATAGTGGAACTCATAAAGTTACAACATCTAAATTTACAAAAATTTAAAAACTTTTTATTGAATCATCAAACACAAAGAAGTCTTAGACGAAGCTAAAAACAAAAGGCTGATAAAACTTAAGTTGTAATTAAAATTACAACATCAATTACTGTTCTGAAAAGGAAAAGCTAAGAAAATAAACAAAACAACTACATGCTAAGTAGCCGGTTCAGGTACCTCCAGGGCAGTGTTCTCCAAAGTTGGTGCCAGTGACTCCTTAAGTCGGGATCATAATAGATATTAAAGAATAGCTCTTCGTGCTCAAACTTGCCTATGGTGAAAAATGGGTTTCCAGTCAGGAATGAACAAGTACACAATCTCAAACTCTAGCATTTTAAGCAATAGTTGAAAAATGTATATTTGAAACAATTAAAATATTTGATGCAAGGAAACAATTGAAATATTTTGATGCAATGGAAACAATTGAAATATTTCATGCAATGAACAATTATGATTTGAATAGGTAGACACTTATGACCGACTAGTAGATTCAATTTGTATTCTAGCATACAATCCGGCTTCAGCACACGTGCAAGTGTGGCTTCAGCTAACGACAATAATTCTAGGGGGTTTGGTCACAAGTGTTACACTACTCCCTAATCTCCAAGTCAATATTTAAGTTCATAAGGAAGAACTCCGTGGTGCAATGTGTCAATATACAATAAGAAAAGAAATAAGCCAGAGTCCAGTAGTGTACTTGCCTTGAGTTTGTAAAAAGGAAGATGGAGGGAAGGAGGATCTCAGTCTAGTTCTCGAAACCCTACATTTAATTAAGAGGATGTCTTAATTCCAATATAACCATTTCTATGGTGTTCTAGTTGCAATCTCTAATATTGGTCCTAGTCAATTTTATGGTTTAATAATTAAACTAACGATTTATTAACTATAATGCTGCTTTACACTATCTGTCAATTTGTATAAAAGAAGTCCGATTGTATTTATTTGGAAAGAGTAAGCATCTCAATTATTTGGAAAACTTGTGTTTTATATTGTATATATATAAAACTATGTTTTTCCCTTTTAATGATAAAATGTGAAGTTGTTGATATAAATATAAAACTTGCATTTTTAAGGCGTTCTAATTTATGCGAGAAAAACCTTTACTTTTCTTTTTAGAAAATAATATTTTCGATTTTAGCTGTATGTAAACTTGCAAGCGATACTAACAATATAAGACACACAAAAGAGCTACGCTACTCATAAACTACACAATTCATGGCTCAGAGAAAGAAAAAAAAAATAGGCTTATGCCCTTACAATACATTTATGAAAAGTAAATAAAGAATAATAAATAGAAAACCCTAATCTACGCTGCGGCGATCTCCAAAAAGATGGAAACAGTCCAGTCAGAAGGCACTGGTGCCCTGCACCTAAAATATAGAGCGCCAAGTAACCAGTTCTACAAAATCTAAAATAATTTAAAGTCGCAACATCGGGACAAATAGAGTCTCATACTTAGTCATGCAGTAACATGTTGCTAATAGCTTACGCCTCAATGTACGGGAATACCCAGTAGTTTTTGCGTTTCGCTAAAGGCTCATTAGACCATTTCGGTCGTCGCCAAGGTGGATACAATAAGTCTCAATTTAACCCAAAAAATATATGCCAACATAAATAAACCAATAAAATGTAAGGTATACGTTTATGTAAAGTATATTTTGTAACGACCAGGTTTTCGAAAATAGCAATAATATATACGTATAGATTTTAAAATGAGTTACAATACTAAGAGTATAATTAAAACATAATTTTTTTCTTTTAAAACATATATAATTTATATACAAAAATCATACCTTTATGTTAAAACATATATATAACAATTGCTATAAAAAAATATATACAGAACTAAACGACAAACTAATTATAACATACATATATCTAAAGAAAAGAGCACAATTCCCCTTTTTAAAAACATTATATATATATATATATATATATATATATATATATATATATATATATATATATATATATAAAGTCACACAGATATTAACATAACTACAAAAACTAATTCTAGCAAAATCCAACTTCACAAATTTTAGCCAAAACCTCACAGAACAACTACAGAACCATAATTTCGAGTCCGAAATCGGACTACAACCAATTTCTAACAGAACAACCAACACAACAATTCTGGCCAGAGCCAATCTTCACAGAATAATATCCAAGTCCGAAATCGGACTAACGATTCGATAATCGTTCCGAGTATCCACACAAGCAACGTAAAATAATTGAATCCCGCAGTGGATCGAGACCGAATCATCATCGACTACTACGGGGAGTGACGAACACTCGATTTAGGAATTATACCGAAATTTTGATGTCAAAATTCGAAGGGTGGCCTCGGACTTGGATCACGACGCGTCGTCACCGGCTCGAAGGCCTCGGGAACACGTCTTGACAGGAACAAAAACGGCCAGGGGCGGCCGTGGGGTTGACCGTGGGTCGCGGACTGGTCGGCTCCGGTACGAGGTGCTGGCCGGTCGGGATTGTGACAGCGGTGTGGGCCGCGGGTCCAGCGTGGAGGTCGGGCGCCGGTGGGCTCGCCGCGGGTCGGGGGAGATCATCCGCGTAGGGGTGCGCCGACGAGAGGGCTTGGCCGTACGGAGGGTCGGTCGGAAGGTTCTATGGGTTTGAGGAAAGGAAAGGGAGAGGGTGATGATGGGGGTGCTGGTGAGTGATGGAAAAGAAGAGGGGAATATGAGTGTTTGTTTTCTTTTTTTCTTTCTATTGAAAGATATGTGATGTGGTGGAGAGGAATTAAAGGAGAGTGTTGAACGTGCGGAGAGAATGGGGGGATTGAACGGGTATGGGGGAGTGCTGAACGGGTGTGGGTTTGATTTTTATTTGATTTTAATTTTTTTTATTAAGAAGAAAATTGGGCTTGGAAAAGAAAGAGATTTTTTGACTTGCCCCCCACTTTGTTTGTCCGAATTAAGGGTGCACCCCACTGTTTTGCATTAATGTACATCACCTCCCACATTTGACGGATTTCGTCAAAAATTAACGGTCAAACGTTTTGACCAAAAAATTTGGACCAAAATACCCTTCCTATTTTCTTCTTCCTCTTCCCCCCTCCCCCCCAGTGGCCACCGCACCCCCGCGGCCACCGCCCCCGCACCGCAGCTGCTGCCGCCCACGCCGCTGCTGCTGCGGCTGCGGGGAGGGGAGGAGGGAGCGGAGGGAGGCGGAGGGAGGGGGCGGTGGCGGAGGGGGAGAGCAGAGGCGGGGAAGGGGGAGGGGGTGAGCGGAGGCGGGGAGGGGGGAGGGGGCGGTACCGGAGGAGCGGAGCGGAGGCGCAGAGGCGGGCGGTGGCGGTGGCGGTGGCGGAGGGGGGAGCAGAGGCGGGGAGCGGCGGTGGTGGCCGCGCTGGGGTGGGGGGGTAGGGAGGTGGGTTAGAGGAAAGAGGGAGGAAGAAGACGAGGGCATTTTGGTCCAAAAAAATATTTCTGACGGAATCCGTCCAATGTGGGGGGTGATGTACATTAATGCAAAACAGTGGGGTGCACCCTTAATTCGGGTAAACAAAGTGGGGGGCAAGTCAAAAATTCTCGAAAAGAAGTGGGTTGGTTTAGGGTCCGAACCAAAAACACAATCCAATAATTAATATTAAAATCAAAATCTAATTTTCCCACTAATAATATATATATAATAATAATAATATACTAGTAATATATATCTAATATTTTTTTCTAAAATTACACAAATAGGAATTTAAACCTAAATTAATTAAAACCAAATTTGGGTTTTACAGCGCACGTGTGGCCCAAAAGGCTCCCCACACAAGTTCACAAACGAGTAAAGGAAGAGAAGTAATATAAGCACTTCAAAGGTGAGTTGTCCAACCGATCTGGGGATAAAGTTTTAGAGGGAAGTTGATTTTCTCTTTAACAACAGTAACATACAACAATATCGACGTTTCGAACTTGTTCAAAATGCCGATAGCCCTTAAGATGAAATGCATATGTCCACGGACTACCATATCGATGTTATCATCTATAACCTCTTTGTTACTGAAAGTCTCCTCCAAATATGTTAAAGGAAGTCATAGGACTTCTTGAAATCTGGAAGGGTTGTAAAACTCTCAGCATCAACCCCAATATAATTTAACACATATTACACAATCTCATCATACCTCTCAAAGTCCTAATCAAAAAAAGTTCATTAATCATGACCCGACCTGTGAGTCTAAGGCCCAAAATTTAATGGACGTCATCTAATGTAATCATCATCTCCCCTGCTAGGAGATGAAAAGCATTGGTTTCTAAATGCCAATGCTCAACGAATGCTGATGTGAGTGCATTGTCCATCGTTCTATACATGCACCCGTGCCCCATGTACCTTGGCCAGTTTTGTTCATGTGCGTCGTGCGTCCGTGCGCTTCACGTGACGTACACCGTGGCTAGTTTTGTCCATGCTTGCTGCGTGTTCGCGTGCGAATCTCTGTCGCACGAATATCTAAATGATTCTTTTTGCCTGTTTAAGATATTTTGTAGCTAAAATATTGTAAAACTCAAAACATGAAAGTTGTATCTTTGTCTTGGCTTCAAGAATCTTTATGTCTCACTTTAACTGGAGTTCATATGCGACTGATAGTTTCAATCACCCATGGATGTTCTTGATCTTCATTGCATGTTTTATGTACTTGAACGTCATCTTAAGCTAGTAAATTGAACTTGAACATAATAATATGATCATGTCTTGATAATCCCGATAGTGGCCCGTCGAGGCGCACTCATGACAAGTATTCTTGACATGACAAGTAACCTTGACCTGACATGTATAACCTTAATTTGCTGATGCAAAAGCTATACTTGTCTTGCTAGTGTAACTCTTGTCTTGACTTCGTGGTTGATTTCTCGATTGTGGTTGTTCAAGCTACATGTCTTGTCTTGTATCATGTCTAGGAGATGGATTCCTGATTACCATGATCAAGGATTCATAATGAATTTGACAAGGTTAAATTACTAGATTGATTAAATAATTTATATAGAGAGATTTTCTAGTTACAGGTGATCCTGTTATCCCAGCCACACCTGTGGACTTGTAGCCTACCGTCGAGTAGGGCATATTTCTAGCATATTATCATGTGTTGCAATTCTTGTATCCTAGCACTCAAGCACACCAGTAATCCTGATAACTCTCGTAACTTTTGCCTGGATAGCCTGGATAGTCTGCAGGGCTTGTAACTACAAAAATATTTCAACTGTATCTTGTTAGTAACTAGGCATGTGATAACCCTAGTTAGCTAATGATAGTAAGCCGTAAGACTTGATTGGTCGTGCCTGAATGATTGTCTCATAATTAGCATGAAAATTATATTCCACTGCTTGTTCTTCCTGATGTAAGCAAGTATGTTCATTTTAACTCTTGTATTTTATGTTATCATAATTATGTTCTCGTATCAGTTCTCTTAATCATTATATACTGGTTTTAGTTCATAAGTGGATCCTCCTTTGTAGTACTTGCTCTTTTTAGGGTCTGATCCAACTAGTTTTATATGGCCAAATTTTGGAGTGACACCCGAAGATCTACCCTTCTTCCAGCCAAATAGTAAATACCAGGAGTAACCGAGGCAACGAGTGGGTTTTTTATTTTGCTCTTACACTCTACTGTAACTTATTCTTTTGAGACGTTTAGCCGCCGAACATGTGTTAGCTCGTGTTGCAACTTTATTTCTGTCTGTCTAAGGGCTGTAATATGATTGACAAATCGTAGGGTTGATCATGTATGACTTAAGTCTTGCTAGTCTTCACTTTTTTTATGACTAGCTTCATGATCATCTGAATATGTTATGTTTAGAACGCCTTACTTTTGTATGTCCAATGATCTAACATCTTGTAACATCTATTTGCTTGCTTGAGATTGAGACATAAGGGACTGTAATGCCCCAGTCACAAAATACTTAGGACCAAGTACGTGGATATGCCAGCTGCATATATATACGAAGAATACTCCAATATATGGAATCATCATATATATACATAAGCTGTAATAATATATATTGCAGGCCAGAACATCATAAAACTATATCTCATCCACAGCACACACAGAAGATATAAGAAGTCCAAATAGAATAAATGAGTGAGTCAAAAGATAGTCGGATGGATATGTCCACACCAAACAGCTATGAAAATAATCTCAAATAAAGTAGATGTCCACTATGAGTCTCAAAGAATAACATAAATCTAGATATCAGCGGGTAAAGCCTCGTCATCAAGGTATGAAGGATCTAGTACCGATCCATACTCCTGCGTGAAATTGCCTATACCTGGAGAGATCATCAGGTCCTCAGAGGGACGTAACAAGATATAGGAAGAACATTTCATATGAACTAGATATAAATGCACCATAAAGTAAAGATAAAAGTAAGGTGTCCAAACCATAACACTGCTCAATATTCCATCATCGAAACAGTGGACTACCCCTACAACCAAACAAGGACAAGGGGTAACACACTATTCCATGATGTGATATTTTTCTATGCCATGACTGGAACATGAAATTGACTAAGGTCTCCTAACCTTTCTAGTAGGCAATTTAGAAGACATCTCGATGTATGGAGAGGTGAAGGCTGACTCCCCAAGGACAAGATAATAACTCACAACACGCACAAGTTAAGTACCAATACTATCAGCCAGCATAACTCGAGGCTAGCGGCCCACGTGACCCATCAGTCCACATAGCTCGAAGCTAGAGACCACCGTGACACGACTATCGTAGTACGCAGTTACTACGACTTTTGGATTTGGAAAGCCCATACATTTAACTGTCTTCTTCCTCCCAAGGTCACTAACAGAAGGTAGTTCGCTAAGACTAGGTTCATATGCATACAAAAAGGCAAGAATGAAAAATAACTGAAAGCAAAATAAAGTGAACTAAAAATAGCAAGTAATGGATCCAACTAAAAACAGATAATAAATATGCAGTAATTGAATAAATAAAGATGCATCTAATTATAAACATTATATAAGGCAAGGTATCTTGCCTGGTGGTGCGGGAATGACAAATCCAACGATCAGAATCGTTAGCAAGAAACTCAAAATCCACGAACGACTCCGGATGCTGAAAAAAACATCAAGAACGTTTCCAGTGTAAAAGATATGTCTAGAAAAGTCCTGTCCAAAAATCAAATTCTGGAACAGGGGTAAAATCATAATTTTGGGTCAAAAATAATGTCCGCCGTTTGACCAGTTTTGCACCGAAATACGTACCAAAGTCTATGATCTCTAAAGTCATCAAACTACATGTCTACGGGTCCAGTTTGAGAAGATAAATCCAACCGTATGTCCAAAATTAGATTTCGACGGGTCGTGTACAATTTCGTCCGTTGGATCGGGTCACGGGCCCGCCAAATAGGCGTTCTGGTCGAC